>JAVQJG010290522.1:0-13615 GCA_036024015.1 Craterocephalus amniculus | reverse complement strand
ACATTGGACGAGCAGTATGGAGGAATATTGCCAAGTTTTTGTGGACTTTTTTGACCGGGCCCCGTTCAACATCACTTTATGGGCATTTTCTCAAAACGAAAATCTCCCGATATCTCCGGCTACATGATGAACATCAAGAAAGTGTTCCAGAGTGTTATTCAGCATGAGGGTGAGTACAAAATGAAGGCACATCATTCTGAGGGCGGAGTATTCCTTTAACACTTTGTGTTGTCCTCCCCCGAGCAATCTCCGTCATAAATGCCACTTACAGTAGTCTAGACGTTTGACCACACAAGGCGACACTGTTTGCCTCCAATCTAAGACACTGCCATATGTGGGCCTCTAAGTCTGTGTATCCAAACTACTTACACACGCAAAAAAAAATAAAAAATAAGAGAGATTCATGTGGCACACATGTGCTCCACGTGGCTGTGACAGAAAGAGAGTAAGTGTGAGACACTATTAGCCCCCCCCCAACCCATGGGTACAAGAAATCTGTGGCAGACCTGTCACCCGGCCTGGCTACTGCTTTAATTAAAGCCCTAATGATAGGCTTTCAACTGGGAAGCGACTTATCATCACACATAATCGCTCGGCGCTAGTTAGCGCTGGCAGAATTGCAACCATCTGCTCCGCTAGGAACACGTTCTGAACATTCTTTATATAGCAGACGTAGTGAACATACAGTGTTTATATTAGGAGACACCCCTGTTATTTGATGTTATACAGCTAAAAATAATGTAGATGGAAAAAAGAAGAAGAAGAAGAATACTCCTTGATTGTAACTTAGCTCTCATTTCTAATCTAGCTTTTTTTTAAAAATGAGATATCCAAGATCATCCTTTGAGAATGAAAATAAAACTGAAACTCAGGCAGAAGTTGCTACAGCACAACATTTAAAGGACTGATTGGATAGTAAAATCTAATACTAAACTGAAAGGAAAGGAAAAAAAAACTCCATGAAAGACACAGTAAGATTTAAGTTAGCATCAAAAGAAGTGAAACTGATAGTTTTGCTTGTGAGGAAATGTCTGTAAAACTGGATATTTGATTAACTTTTCAAAGTAAATAAGTTCATAAGTTCCTGCGGACATTAAAGAGGCTTGACTTTAAACCCACATGACATGCTGTAGATGCAGAATAACAGTTTGATCTACAGCATGAGAGGAATGCTAATGTTATTTAAGAATCTTCCCTCCTCCTAAGGGAATTGCATACATTTCTTTAAAAAAACATTTACAAAGCAGGTTGAAGTAATTTATGGTTTTAATGTATGATTTAGAGCCAACTTTTATGTTTCGCGTGTTTGATTTGTTAGCCTAAACTAACTAAGCGGCAACCGACTGTTTTCACACTTTCATTATGGCCTCCACTTTGTGCACACAGCACTGAGATTTATTCCCAACGAATCAATCTGAGGTCAAATAAAGAGCACTTAAGGATTATTTACTGGCTCTGTGACACAGTCATAATCTAGCTGACAGAAAAGCAGCAGCCTTCGAGCTGATGTAATTCTTCTCAATGCCGGGTGCCTCAAATGCTTTGCTGATAGAAAAGGCTTTGGCACAGGAAAGTGATGAGAGCAGCTTGCTGCCACTCATGTAAATCCTGCCCCTGTTTATTAAGGTTTCCTGATCAAAGGAATGAAGGAGAGTAAAGCGGTTTGTGTGGGAAGATGTGAAATATAGAAAAGGTTGCAAAGATGAGTCAACGTAGGAGTGATAGATGCTGTTGGGTTAAGAGCTTAAGCTTATGAGTGGCGGTTTTAACGTAGGGGTCTAATGGTCCATGCTGAGTTGAGAAGATTATAATGTTTTGGCTTCTTAATGCTAGGTCAGTTTCTATTGCCTTTTAGATATAAATAAGGGATGTTATTTGTGCTCAGTACCTGGGAGGTCGCGGTGAGAGCCTTCTTTTTATGCTACTTTTTGTTTGTATTTTGTCTTCTTAAGTTTATCCTGTGGGACGGCATCCTCCTCTCCTTCTGTTTTTCTCTTCCTGTCCTCGGCTGAGACTGAAGAGGGTGACTCAAAAAGCAAAAGAGGTTTACTGTCTGCAGTGCTTGACAACCTCTCCCAGTGGGGCTCTTTAATCATCCATGCTTCATTAACTATCTGTTATCATTTTGCTTCTCTCTTTTGAAGGGGATGAGACAGGTGGGAAGCTGTGGCAATAATCAATTTTCCTGCATCACAACAGTGTTTTTTTTTAATCAAACAGAGATCATCAACAGCAAAAACAGCAAACCTCTGTGTCTCAAAGCAGGTCAGTGGGTCCCATTACTGTAAAATGTGCTTGTCGGCCCTGTTCTGCATTCATTGCAATATTGTAAATATCACAGAAACAGGTTTTCTAAAATGTTTTCCTAAATAGTTACACAGTAATCAGTATTATAGTGCCACGAGGACTGACCTGAAATTAATGTTTTACATCTCACCTAACTTTGTACACTGAATAATATTTTGAATTACACTAACTGAATACTGATGCAGGAAGCTTCATGTTATCTGTCATCTCTCTGTTTACTGTCAGGTGAAAGTTAAACTACACCAATATCAAGTGGCTATGGACATATATTTAATTAATGTTGCCTCATCAACAAAAAACAAAGATTACAAAACAAGCTTAAAAAGGCGAGCTTACTGACAGTATGCTAGTTTTCCACATGATACCATAATGACTTGTATTGTGACGTGACTGTAATGCTACAAGAGCTAGCTACTACTGGTGCATCTGAATGCTCACTGGGAAGTCCTGTGTCCAAAACCATTGAAAAATGGTGCACATAAGACTGAAGCAACAGGTTCTTGACCAAGACACTGTATGTAACTATTTAGGAATGAGAATAGGTTGTTGTTCCATAGAGAAATAATGATTAATGCAGGGACTACCTGGAGCACTACAGTGAACATTAAGGGACATTCACAGTGTTTTCTGAAAACAGTTTAGCCCCCCCCCCCCGTCCCCCTTTTTCAGCCCACGGATGACAGCCTACTTTGTGAACAATAACTACTACTTCATTATGCCCATCGAGAACCGACTGTTTAGATTTCAAACCAACTTTATTTTCGTTTAAATGTTCCGACTGGATGGGCAGATCAATCCAGATATCAATACAATTGATACCAAGGCTATCGGAATTGTTTGATACCTTTGTGAGGAGACTGATACTTCTCTCGCAGAGGGTTTAAGGGACAAAAAGCCAAAGAATTTGAACGAGAGCCAACTAGGTTTTTTTGTTTAGCTAATTTGCTCTGTTGACTTTACTTTCCTCAAACAACTGTGTTTAATAAGAGGGATTAAGATTTTTTAGTTACATTCTTGATGTTATTGCATATTATTTACAAACAAAAAAAATTTACATTCAAATTTCTCAGTGCTACCATTCAGTGTGTTGATAAAAAATGTTTCAAAAGTCTTGCATGGTGTTTTATTTATTACATCATAGACATGATCAATAATTAAAGGCCAAACCATGAAATGATTGTAAAATTTCAAACAAAAAGTATTGGTATCGTGTTGGTATTATTAGTATCAGAGATACTTTGCCTTGATTTACTTGGTATCAGATTTATACCAAAGTTTTCAGTATTGCCCCGCTACAGTGCACATCAGTTCAAAATGAGGGTTTGGGAATCACCTTTGGTATGCTTCTTTATGCGAAAGACCTCTAAGTGTTATTGAACAAGTGCTGAAATAAAATAGGTATCCCCCCCCCCCCTTTTTTAAACAATTAGTCTCAATGTGACCATTAAGAAATACATTAGTCTTGCAAAAGGGAAAGTTTAAAGTTTTTAGAATAAGACTTGATGTTTGTTTTTAACATGTATTTTCTATTGTGATAGACCAGACAGTAAACCTATCAGACTACACAATTGTCCTATTTCTTCTTAATTTCCTGCCATTTTCACTCACATTGGTTTCATTACTTCTTGAGGCGATTGCTGCTTCCTTTTACACGACTCCAGATTAGCAAGTCCCTGTTCTGTTCAAAATACTTCCTCAACACTCTACATCTTTCATTTCTGACTTGTGCTTATCAGTGAGGCCTTTTAGTCATCTTCTTGTTTAACATGTGAAAACAATGCCTGATTTATTTTTATTTCTACTTGGAAGCATATGTATGCCTTTCACGCTCACTACTTTGATCTTCTTTGACCATTTAGCTCAGATGATTCAAACGTGTGCTGTATATGAGCCATGTTGGACATTACAACCACTGGGCTTCATGGCTGGTTCTCAGCCAATGTATCATGACAGGCAATTGACTCTGTGTGATCGCGTGTGTTCCTCTAACTGAACTGTGCAGATACGATCAGAGCTGGGGTGCAGATGTGAGGCTGGGAAATGATGGCAGTTTACTGGAGTTGAATTGTGCCCTGGAGAGAAGGAAGTGTTTCTTTTTTTATCAGACGAAAAGATCAGAGGAGATGGATAATTCAGTTATCACATCTTAAGTGATTAGGCAGACAGGATGGAGTTTGCTGATAAGGATCTGCCTGCTTCTTGAAGGCTCTCTTCCCTCATTAAGCAACTGAGAAGGAAAAAGGTGACTTCTTTTTACTGCTCCTGCCTTTTTATTTCACTTTTGGTTAATCTTGTTTTATTTTCATGTCATCTTACTTCTTCCCCTACTCATTGAAGGATCAGTGATTTTGCAAGCTATGTTATTTGGTCCTTCTCTGTTTCATCTAGTCTAATTCAATCAAGCCTGACTTTTTCTTGAGTTGCCACCTTTCATCTCCTCTGATTTTGTCTTGACTTCATTGCCTTTATTCAGTCCCTTTCACTTCATGTCTGATAGCATTTTGTCAAAGACCCTCTGGAAAATGAGGAGCAAAGAAATATTTGTTAAATTTGATCACATCCTGTCTCATTTTGATTCACATAGTGTTGATTTTATGTTTAATAATAATAATAATAATAATAATGTAATGTTGAATTTTATGGTGATTTTCTTTTCAGCCATGTTTCATTCAGGTGGTGTCATACTCTAGAATTTTGCCAGGCATTAAAGCCAAAAAGAAGCACTTAACTACAGAATCGTGACTAGATGTTTGAATTAAGTAATCACAGAAAACAACATATTGAACAGTGAGCTCATTGATATAGTTAATCAAAAGTACCCTTTTCGACAGCAGCTCAATTTGAAATATCACAGGCGGTAATGGGACCAACAGGAGCAGCCAAAAAGCTTTTAGATGAACAGCCTCAGGCAATAGGCTGCAGTTATGCTGGCTTCCCACCTGTTGCACAGTGTGTGCTGCATGTGCATTGCTTTTTGTGTATTAATGCTGCTGGCCTGTGTTGTGGTGCAGCTACCACCTCCACAGTCTCTTTGACTTTTTTGACTCTGCATTCTGGACTTGTTAGGTAGCACAGTGACATCTGTTGTATCCTTAGGTATTACAGAATTCAACATTTTGCTTTGCGCATGTGTCACATGCTAGTGAGCACATCAGCCATTTTTGAATGCAGACTGAACAAACAAACGCAAGCAGACGTTATTGGATGAAGAGAAGAATGTTGCCCACACCGATGATGGGGTCCTCTGTCTGTCTTAGCTGAATAAGCCTTTGTGTGCAACCAAAATTGTTTGTGTGTTGATATATAATAGCTGGCAGGGGATAGTGATAAAGCACAACTGTCATGGGATCCTCTGGGCTGGAACACAATGTTGAGAAGTGCAGTTTCTCAGGCTTGGATAGCAGCAGGACAGTGATGGCTCAAGGAATATGCATAATGATTCAGAATGAGAACTGAATCTGTGGTTTCAGCTTACTTTAGCACCAATCAGTTGTTGAAGTAAAAGATGATCACCTTAAAAAAGTGGTGCAGAGAAATTTTGGCCAAACTGGTGTAGTTTAACAGGTTAAACCGATTTTCAAAACTGTAGGTATTATGTAAGACTTGGTAGCTACCTGTTGGCCAAATCATCAGTTACAACATTTCTAACAGTATTGGCCAAGAGTCTTAAAAAATCCCCAATTGAGACAAACAACTACAGTATAAATTAAACTAACTTAGCCAATGCAAAGTAATGGAACCGAAAGGCAAACTGTGCCTGGTCAATATATTGACAAAATTAATGTCATATGAAGTATTTTCGTTCAGAAGTATCTCAGTGACACTAAACTGGAGACAGTGCATGGCTTGAGCATTGTTTGAGTTGTAGCTGAGCTGTGCACGTTATTGTGGAAAAAGTCTGTCACCTGTCTCCTGACACACATTGGCCTGATGCCAGGTTCTGACACCATTGCCCCGCCGAAATCCGTCCACAATGTCATGCTCTCTGTAAACAGGTAAGCTTAAGTAGAAGTTATTAGCATCCACACACACAATGTACAAACCGTGCTTCGAGTGAAGTCATTCTTAAGGCTGATTTATGTTCTTTATTTCTATAAATATGTATGTCCACTGTAATTGTCATTGTCATCATACTTCCATGGTTGTTATGCAATATATCTGCCAGCAACTGGAGGTGCAGAGTTTACAGTTCAGTTTCAGACAATAACAAACTTTGTGACAGTCAAGAAAGCATGATAATATAAAATCTCATAAAGAGACTAAATAAAAGGGCATCACAGTAGAGGCTTGTGGTCTGTGTGACCATAAGAAATATCGTAGCTTTTTCTCCTTTGTTCTTTCTGTTGGTCACACATCAGGTACAGTGCTCAACACTGTCTGCACTGTTTCTGGTGGCACTGCCCTGTTTGCTGTTTAGGTTCTTGTTTCAGGGAGCATGGAGAAGTTTGAAAATGCAGTAGAATAAAGAAGAGACAATAACTGTAGAAATTGCCCGGCCTTTTGAAAAAAGACAATGGGACTGGACAGTTGGTAACAATTTTGTAGCGGCACACTGATGCATTTCCTTTAAAGGGTTTTGCAGAATGATTGAATTATTGTCCATCGGTAACCGTCCTACTTACTTATTTTTCTTTTGCTCACTGATTTTCGCCACCTATGGTATCAAATTGCAATTAAGGTAACCATCAGTTATTCCAAGGGGTTCTAACCAAACAATTAAATCTGAAATATTACTATTTCATACAAATCTCTTTCAAATATAATTTGTATTGTAAACGTCAGTGAAATATTTGGCAAAGTGGACTGGCTTTTTCGAGGTAAGTTTGATTTCATGGCTTTCTTTCACAACATCTAAAAATGAAACAACTCTTTTGTCCATTTTTTTTGTAATAAAATGTAAGTGGAAACTGTGGCACCATGACAGAGACCGGGTTAAACTAACATTTAAGAACACACTTTTCATCGCATGGTCACTTGATGAGAAATCCATATTCTGACATGAAACTCTTACATATAAATCACCTACTGTAGTCAAAGCCACCTTGGGGCTAATGCAAAAAACTTTACTCTTAAGTAAATACCAGTAATTAACTGTCTCCTTTGTTTCTTTTTGTGCGCACATACACACAAACAGAAGGGTCAATTTAGTCTTTCTTTTTATTGGTCTCATTTCTTTTTCTCTACAGTTTTACTGCTCATAATTATCCCAACATTGTCACATTGCTAAATTTCTGCTGAGGACATGTGGCAGTTTACGTCTGTGAAATCTTTGTCACTTGATCTATGCGTGTTGGTATAAATCTATTTGGATATAACGGGTATATCATGCAGCACGCTTTACAGAGAAAACACACTATCTACTAGTTTTCCATCAAGTTTCACATTGTGCACAAGTTACACACTAGCAAGTGAATGTAAACAAACTGGCCGTTCTGAATTTGCACTGTTGCGGATTCAGCAAATAAATGTTAAAAGACATTGTCGGAGGAATGGAGGAAACAAAAGAGAGCCAGAACAAGGGATCAGACAAGAGTCAAGAAAATATGTTTTTCACTTTATGGAGAGAGCTCTCGGTAGAGGTAAGATGCAAGATGGATGTCAAATTAGCTGTAAATAGGTTGTTCACACAAATGTTGTGATTTTTTTTACTCAATTGTTTAAAAATCAATTTTAAAAAGACAGGGCTCCTTTTTTCTAAACGAGACAGTAAACCAAAGACCATTCCAAATTTACTGAATACTCCAGTTTGTTTGCAAAATGAGACAAATAGGCCGACTGATAACTTTTGTTTTTCTTTTCATGTCACTCTGTTTCAGTCACACACCATGGAAAATAAAAAAAAAGAATATAGATGTGAAATATAATAACAAAGCACAGAGAAAGTACACAAACACTGTAAATCTACTTAGCTTCAGGTCCATTTCCTCTCCCTCTGCCGTGGCCTCTTCTACCTCTGTCTTCACCTCTTTGAGCTCCTCCTCTCATCCTCGCTGGTCTTCTTCTTTGTCCTTTGGTTTTGTTGAAGACAGATAAAGTCATTGCTGGCTTTTATATCACTTACACCTGTCTTATTGCCAGAATTTCAAAAATCACATGTCTCTGTCTCCATACCTGGAGGAAGTGATTATCCACTTTGTTCACTAGTCTGGCAATGCAGGGCTTTGTAATGAGAAGGAAATAGCCTCTCAATCTTAATGTGTCTAAGTTGTGAAAGTGCATGAAGTTTTGGAGATGACTGTGTAATGTTTTGCAAAAAGCATGAGCCTGAGTCTGTGCTCATTGTTGTGCAAATCCCAAGAGCTGTTTTGCTTCTTGTGTGTAAAGATTTGTTAATTTTGTGGAAATGTTCATTTTAGTGTTTAAACAACAGTAGAACTGTATTGTAATAGATATGAAAGTGAGAAAGGAAAAAAAAACAAGAACAGACATATGGTTTGAGGCTGAAGCACGGGTGCAGCAGCAGGCAAAGACGGCTCAACTACTTTTAAGCAAAGGGTGTGTTTGTATTCAAGGAAAGAAAAAAAATGTTATGGAGATGCTTAAAAAAAACCCAGAAACTTTATATTTGATTTTTACACAATTACAACTGTAGAACATAAGATATTATCATGTATCTGCACTGACAACCAAAACTTTACAACAGTAAATGTGTGAACAAATGAACTTGCCATGAGTAGCCTAAAGCAAGTAGTTTCAAAGGAGTTCTAGCAAGTGTTGAACTCTTCAACTCCCTAGTCACAGGAACATGTATAAGCATTTTTTTAAAAGGTGCTGCTCTAATCTATTAAAAGGAAGAAGCACTATGAAAACTGGAAGAAGATTGTTATACATACATACAAACACTGACTGTAAATAATTTCTAATCAATGATTCAGTGGCTGCATTTGTTTTATCTCCAGAACAGAACAGAGGAGTTATTACCTTGCAGGAAACCTACTTACGCTATCCAGTTTACAAGCTGAGTTATGTAGCTAAGAAGGTGGAATGTAGCTATTATGGATATAAAGCAATATTGCAAAATGTAACACGTTAGCTTATTTTTGGATATGAGCCCCATTATGCAGCTTTAAGCTGTGTCCAGACTAAGCGGCAACCTCCCGCTAAGAAAAGTGATGCATATGCAAAAAAATTCATTTCCCTCCTCCTCCGCTAGGTGCTGGCTCCAAATCAGAGCAATTTCCCATTGGCTCCCATGTTAAAAAGGCACACTTTACAGCAGAATTAAACATGTTTAAAGTCTGGTACAAAAAACATTTTAAGTTTAAAATGTCAGGTTTACCTTCATGAAAACTCTGGGGGGAGTGAAAAAAATTCTATCTCCTCCGTTTAGATGTTATTTAAGCATAAAATTTCTCATAATTAGGGGCGTGTCCTTTTGATTGACAGGTATCAGATATCCGGAAAAAAAGGGGGCTAAGAGTACCACAACAGCGGTTTTTAACTGCTAAAAGCACTGCGTGTCTTTAGCCTGCCTTCCTCCATTAGTTTCAGGTTAGCTATGTTAGCACGTATCTCGGATTTTGATGGGTATCAGTCATCTCTCCCCACGCACACAGCCACCTTCTCCATGCCTCCTATTTTGGGCTTTCTGGCAGTTACAAGACTAATGACGGTGCCAAGGTGGTGAAGGAAAGAACCGCCCAATGTGCATCATTTCGGCTCATCAGAATCCTATGGGTCACGTGGTTTTAGGGTCTGTCCGTTCATTTTACAGTCTATGGTCCAAAGATGTCACCAGAGAGTAATATAGAAGTTTAGGTTTCATGGGCAATTAATATGGTTTATTGTCGGAATTATAGGCCGTTTGTACTTTGACGGCAACAACAATTGAAATATTTAGTTCCCAAATCTATAGGTGTAGCTCAAGTGAGTTGGACAAATGGGCTGTTGCCTGGGCAACAATAGTCCATGCCTATAAAGGGCTTTGCCCACACATTTATTGAAGCTGTTATTCATAGCCTGTCGCACAAATTAATTATATTTGCTCTTGGGTTGTGATGCAAGAGTAGGCACTGTTTTAATAAGAGCCACTTTACTTCAGATAGGTACATGGTTGTTTGGCATATTGCACTGATGCAACTTATGGGCCTAATGTCACCTGAATAAAGGATGATAACACAATCCAATTGGATGTTTAAGAGATATTGTGTTCATCCTAACATCCACTACACACTTCACAATTTCACTGCATGTAATAGAGTAAATAAGTAGACTTTCCACATAAATGGATATTCATCAACCTTTTGCTCAGTTTTCAGTGTGGGTTAAATCCTCACACTGCTGCCCTCATCAACACATTAAGATCAGGTGTTGTTGACTTGGAAAAATAACATAAAGGTAGTGATACACAATCCCATTGTAGTGATGAAATTCAATGCTGTTTGTTTAAGGACTAATCAACGATTTCTCTACACTTGTGAGCCTAACTTACATTAGTTCAGACATGTTTACCACAAACAATAGCCTACTGTACATTTCCTTACTGACAGAACTGATCTCCTGTGTGGTGGATGGTAGGGATCAGCTAGATGTGTCAATCTTTTTAATTAATAATGCAATCACTAATACTTTATTGCTCTTTGTATATCACCTCCCATGACACTATCTCTATATGTTCATGAGCATTGTGAGTAAAATGGACATAAACTGGACTGTCTTCTTGATAGTCAATGGTACAGTTTAGTTTGTAGAGATAAAACTATAAAACAATTATTTTTGCATTTGGGGTTATTTCCAGAACCCAGAGACAAGAGCTAATGCTTTCTAAGGGTATTTATCAAGGGAAAGGCCAACGGTTACTTTATACATAACTATAAAATTCCATTTGCAAACTATACATATCAGCTATAAAAACCTCAAAACAGCAGCTCACAACCCAATGAAATGTCATGAGAACTTCCTCCATTTTTTAATCATAGTTTCAAAAACTAAATTCATCAAACTAAATGGCAGGCTTGGTTTTGGTTCCATTCCTGATTTATGACCTCAAACAAGATTTTAAAATAATAAATAAGTTTAACTTCAGGTAATTTAAAATGGAAAGCAAAACTTAAGTTACAGTAGAAAAGATTGAGACAATGTGTAAAAATGTGAGTTTATTGTGTGTGTGTGTGTATTTTTTCCCCCAATATCTACTCATCCAAAAGTGGAATTCAAATGTGTGTACTGTACTCTTGTCATTCTTGATTCTTGTCATTTGTTTGCTTAGTAGGAAGTGTTGCTAACTGGCTGTTACTGGAAAGTGAATTGTGCATGTACTATGGCATCTACTTCACCAGCATACCTGCCACACAAATCCTAAATGCCTTGTTACTTAGCAATGGCAGTTACTGTTTCATTTAGGTTATAATAAGCTAGACTGGAGAAAAAGTATATGGACCACAATAAATCCAAGTTTTTTCGTTGATGTCTGTTAAACCCCTTAAAAGTTATTTGGAAACAAGAGACATTCAGCCTTTGCAGGGAAAAATCTGTGAAAAAGCCAGAAGTTGCTGAAATCATTTGAGTTATATATGTAGATGTGTTTCACTTGAAGTGAGTTTTGTTAAGTTTAAACAAGTCTGCTGCAGTTATAGTGGGAAACACCTGTTCATCCATCTCTACTGTGTACAACTACAAAGAAGGTAACAAGTCTATTTTCTTCTGAGAAAATATTGAATTAGGTTGTAATCTCCATTAAAGAGACCTTTATGGTGTTCTTATAAGGGCTATCTGCTTGTTTTACTTTATCCAGGCTATAACACATCTCATACATATTTAAGCACAGTGAGAGTGAAATGTATGTGTGTATTATGGTGCCGGCTGGATGAGTGTACGTATTGTCTATTTTCAGAACGCGCTTATTCAAGTTAAAGCTTAATTTCAGGCTGACTTAGTCCGAAACATACTGGAGTTGCAAGAAACAATTGAGCATGACTGAACAACTCAAAAACTTTGGCAATGCAAAGTTAGTAGGTACAGATGAAAAAAAATAACCCATATCAGGGAGCATTATGTTCCCACAAAATATTTTCTGTAAATGCAAATCATCAGCGTATGTGTGTAATTAGAAAGAGATAATGGTTGGCCTGCAGCTCACTCTGAGCTGCCAGCCTCTGCAGCTTCTGGTCTCCGCTGTGTTTGTCTGCTTTGATGTCTCCATATTTCCAGCCACTTCCTAGAAGCCAAAACATAAATTTCTCATTGTGATCACTGCTTACATGAAAACTAATGGAAAGTAATAAAGTGTGCCCACTCAAGAGTTTGACTGTGACAGCTGGTGAGTTAGTAGGGCATGGGAGTGGAAGGGATGTTACCGAGCTCTACATTTTTTTGGGAGGGGCTCGGTGTAATTAGCTGGAGCTGCAACAGCGCACACCTGCGTGTCAACTGCGCATATTTGTGCTGTGCTGGCTCACTAAGTAAGCGTTTGCACGCAAACTGGTGAAGTCTGATCCACTTCACATGTTTCCATAACTTTAAAAAATTGAAGAAGGGGTGGTTTTCTCGTCCCTCTCGGCTGGCAGTTTGATTCAGATTTTATTATCTGTGCTGAGTTCAATAATAAGCAGGAACTGTCCTGTCTGATTAGGCACGCTTGGCGGCGCTCTCCACCGCCCCCTTCTTGCTCCACCCCCACCAACCCCATCTGACTCCTTACTGAGAGGAGGAGGAAGGTCCCAACAATCTCCACTGTCTGTCTCCCTCTTTTTTATTTCTGTGTACTATGGAAGTGAGCAGGAGGGAGTTGCCCCTCGAGCTTAACTCATTATTTACCTTCATGCTCCTCTAGGTTTTTCCCAGTGCTTATCCAGCGTTTTCTTTATGTTGGCATAGTTAAGAAGATTGATATTTGCTTCACTAAAAGGCTATAAATAATAATAAAAAAAAAACAAACATCAAAATTTTTAGATAATAATTTTGCCGGGTAAAAGAAACAAATAAACCAAAAAAAGTGGCTTAAACTTGAGCCAACATCAGAACATAAGAGAAGTGTTTAACATTGGAATGAGCAATAAAAAAAATATTAAGCTATTTTACATTATAATTTACATTCAGTTCTATTAAACCTCCGTTAAATGAAAAATAGACACACACAAACGCACACACGCAGACACACACACACACACACACACACACACACACCCACACACACACACACACACACACCCACACACACACACACACACACACACAGACACACACTCTCTGTGTCCCCGTGGGAGCAGCGGGGATCAGGGTGTCTCTGTGGGACCAGCGGGGATCAGGGTGTCTCTGTGGGAGAAGCGGGGATCAGGGTGTCTCTGTGGGAGAAGCGGGGATCAGGGTG
>JAVQJG010290515.1:0-11301 GCA_036024015.1 Craterocephalus amniculus | reverse complement strand
GACAAACGAGTTCACCTTGTTATTGTCCTAACTGATGACTGGTTGATCGCGGTCACTGAATGTCGTCAAAACCTAAGTGTAAACAAACTAACATTAGCATCTTAACAACACACACACATATATGCATCTGTGGACGTTAGCGTTTTTTCCTGCATGCTTGCTGCTATTTTTCTTTTAAGCACAGTATATACATCATAATATTACGTTTGTATGTAAGTACAATGGTTAAAAATGAACTTACTTCAAGGATATTGTGGGTGTACGGGTATCGTCAACCGTGCTGCTTCTCTGTTCCTCGTCCTGTTGAAATGCGACGTTCAAATTCAACCGGCAAAATCGGTCATTACAGCGTCTAATTGTAAAACGATTCTTTTACAGTCAGAGGACAACGGAAATGTAATTTTTACAATACTTTACATGAAAAATTTGCTGTTAGTAGTTGTACTTATTTATGGCCCACAATGCATTGCGGTATACAATAAAACTTTGTAAAATGACAGAACAAGAGGTTACTGTATTTTTTACTGTAGAAATTACAACAATTTGTTACAGTGTAGAAATATATCCTGTAGCTCCTCACATGGCTGGATTGGAAGTGAACATTTTCATATTATTTATTTCAAGGTTTCATATTTCCACCTTTTGCAGCAGGGCTTATTCAATTAAATTTATTAAACTTTATTAGTTCCTGAGGGGCCGTTTTAAAGGCAGCAACAAGGAAAGCATTGTGATATTAAAGGAATGATAGAAGAACATAAAAATGATTATCAAAGCAGATCTTTATTAGTAAAGTGATTTCATACATAAGGAGCAGAAAGGGCTTTACACAGTAAAATGCACATAAAAACAATGTTTGCACATTTAACACTGAGCTTTTGTCAAATGTAAACATGGAAATTGTAGTTTATGTGTTTGTTTCTGGCTTTTGAGAAGTTCTTAGTATTTCTGAACAGCTGCTCTCCTTTTTTGTGCTACGACAGGCTGGAAGTTTTATCCAATTCCCAACTATTAGTTTCAAGGCTGCCCTACTTATGGTATTTCAAAAGAATAGTAATCTTTTTCATGCTTTAATTTTGGTGGTGATACATCTAAGATAATATTCATATTTAAAAAAAAAAAATAATAATAATAATAATATATTTTGCTGATTATTTATTCTTTTTGTTGGGTTTCTTGGGTCTGTATAAAGTTTGTGTATCTCTCACTACACTGTGTCTAATTTGATATATATTTTTTCCTGATGAAGACCTTCTTCTCAGTTTTCCTCTTCGTGTATATTAATGTTTTATGCAAAGCATTTTGAATTGTCTTTTATTGGAAATGTACTGTACAAAAAATGCCTTGCCTTGTTTGGCCTTATTCTTTATTTTAGGTAAATATTTGTGAAGTTCGCCCATTCAAAAAAGTGTTTCTACATTTTAGTTTTTTAATTTCCCCTTGTTTTGATGTAAGTCACAATCAGGAAAATGATAAAAGGATGCAATATTATTTCAAAAAGAGAGGAATATACACTTTTAAAGACATTTTTCAAAAGACTTTGTTGAAGATTAAAGAAACAAAAGCCAGAAAATGAAGTTATTAGTGTTTTTTTTCCTTTTTCTCATAATATGAGAATACTTAATTAATCCCTCACTAGGAAAGTTCTCTGCTGTAGCAGTTTTTTCCCTTTCTGTTTGTTATTCTTTTTAGATTTTTTTAAATTTGCATGCATGTTTAAGCTTTGTTCTGGAGGTTGAGGTTGCTTGTAGCAATGACATGCATTTCCATCTTGCAGTGCACCTGAGGAAGCGTCTCATTAAAAACATGTTTCCTGCAGCATTCTCTGGACAGCCAGTCCCAGAATTGTCCCAGCAGCTAAAAACAGCCATCAACTCTTTTTTTCCATTCTGAGACTTAAATTTTATGACTCATCAGATGAACAATCAGCACCTGAATCATGTCAGATCCATCCACATTCTTTTTTCTAAGTTCAGATTAGCATCATTTATTAAATTAAACCCACCTTCTATTACAAAAGTCTTTGATCCATGTTTATGTTAATATGTTAATGTTGCGCTGACAATTCTGGTTTTATTACTAAACATAATAAACAAGAGAGATGATGGATAAAAGGCATTTCTCAGGAAATACGAATACATTGATGAAAACATGCAGGAGGTAGATGGTACTGCAGGAGAACAGTGCTAAGATGAAAATGCATTTGCATGCAATGCAAAAAATCCCTCCTCAGAATCAACATTAAAGTATCAAATTGGGCTATGGATGCTTGAAGGTTCTGTAAGAATTAACCTTGAATATTAAAAGCTCCCCCAGAGTGCAGGGAGGTGGTGTAAGCCAAGAGAGAAAACAGATGCTCCCACACGAATAACACGAACATCAGCCACATTAAAGGCAGTTTGCAATTGCATGAAAACCAGGTTACTGCACTGAAATGTAAGATGATTTGTTAAAGTCTGTTTGTTTCACAAGGCACTTTTTATATTAGATCATTTAGGCCCATAGGCCAAACTCAGATGCTTTACTGTCTTACTTCCTGTCAGCTCGGATAGTCGCTGTTTGCATGTGCTTATGTTAATGATAGGTGATGTTGGAAGAGAGCAGAAGCAGATTTGGATTGTTGATAACGTTTATGCATAGGGAATATATGACTTACTATTTTTTACACATGGACTTGACAACAGAAAATAAAATCTGTGCAAATAAAAGGAGAACAAAATACTGTTCAGCCATCAAATAATGTTATTGAATATGACAAAAGATTTACATAACAACATAACAGTCAGAAATGATATATTACATTTTATTCCATGGACTGCTCACTTCATGGTGGCGTCAAAGGTTGACAATTCTGCTCGGAGCCAGACTGGGAATGTTTGGGATTTTGATATTAAAGCATTTATAATTGTTTACCTCAGTGATAGGCTCCTTGAAGCTTTGAAACATTTGGATCTGCCAAAAAAAGGAAAGTAAGTGTACATTTGTTTTTGTGTTAATTCCTACACTGAACTCAGGTTCTCTGGTTCTCTTTATTCTGCTCTGCTTCCACCTCCTTGCCACTGATAAAGGATGAAGAATGTGTGAAAGTGGAGCGCTGAAACTTTAAGAGCAGGAAAGGATAAGGCAGATTAGATCAGGACTCAACTTGACGTGTGCTGCTTTGAAGCATAATGCAAGATGTAACAGATGAGTTTATGCATATGAGCAGGTGACCTTTACAGCGTTATTTGCTCTTTAGTCGACTTCTTCCTCCGTCTGTATCACAGCTTATCAACACACTGGGTTTATTGCACATTCAGATTTACCTTAGTCATGTTTCCAAATCAAATTGTCATATTAAGAGGCAGTAAATAGATGATTGAGTTTCATTGTTTTGTAAGAACTTTATCTTTATGTCAGTGTACTAAACCTCATCAATTCCTCTTTTATTTTGTGGACTTTTTCTGTTTTTAGTTCCTAAGACAATTGTTGAATATGTCTTATATAGTTTTCATTAATTCGCAGAAGAAGTTAATCCTACATTTTAGTAGACACTGAGCCATTTTTTCTTATTACTGAAATCCTTTTAAGACATTTTTCCTTAACAGCCTCTACATTATGTGATTTCACCAGAAGATCTTACCCCGCTGCTTTTACTGCGTTCCTCGGCACATATCAAATTTTATTTATGAATCATTTCTTTATGCAAAGGCAACACAAAGGGTTTTGCATATAAACACAACTTATGCATAATAGAGAAGTTAATAAGCCTTAACGCACCAAATATAACACATCATTACAATATCTTTCATACACAATCACACACATTTACTCGCACAAAAATAACCTTCAGAAAAATAACAGAGAAGAGCGACATGAGCAGACTTACTGATGAGAGTTCATGAAAATGATCTTTTAAAATATAACTGAATAAAAATTCCTAAAAGTGTACTTGAATAAAACAAAAAAATTAAAATTGAGAGCCACATAAATTGGTGGTATTTAAGATAAAGTTTATGATTAAATACGTAAAAACAGATCTATTGAAAATAAGATTGAAAAGATTTAAACAAAATCAAACAAAGATTCAAGTAAAATCTGAACTAAAAAATTGTCTTGATCCTCTTTTAAAAATCATGAGCAGTCTGAGGTCCTGCAGCAGGATGTTCCATAGATGAGGGACATGATCACGGAACGAGGCCATGAGTTTGGTTCTGATGTTGGGAACAACAATAAGCTTCGTACCAGAGGACCTCAGGGCCTGCAAGCTCTCATAATTTAAACGCAGCACAGATATATCAGGCAGCCCAGGACCAATAAGATATTTATTAACCACTGAAAGAACCTTAAAATCAATCCTGAGCCTATACAGCGTTTAAAAATCTGCTGTGATGTGACCCCCCGACGGTCATCATCAGAACTCCCACCGCTGAGTTCTGGAGAAACTGTAAACTGGAAATATTGTCTTCATGATGAGCAGAGAGCAGGGAGTTACAATAATCTGTTGTGTTAGAAAGAAAATCATGCATCAGCAGCACAGAGGCTGGCACCTCCGTGATTGTTGTTGTATTTATCTCTAGCTGTGTTTCTATGACCCAAATATTTCGTTTTCTCTATTTAATTTTCTTTTTTTTGTTGTACATGTCATTTTCAAGTCCTTGAGTAATCAAACGATGTGGTCTTGTTTTTTCTCAGTTTCTAATGAGACCATGTGTGTGCCAGATGTCATTAATTTGAAACATGGATGTGTTGATTTTTCCTCCCAGAGATCTGTCCAAGAACCGCATCTCCTCCCTTGATACCAGCCTGCTAGAACGTCCCACAGGGCTCCAAGAGCTGTAAGCAAACACAACCTTGTGTGTCGTGTTGAAGTTGATGGTCTGAAATTCTGCCTGTTGGTTCATTCATCCTTGTTCGCAAAAGTTTGCAAACCTCTTCAAATTCTTTTCCTACATATAAACAATCTAAAGAGAACATTTTCACATTTTCACACGCCACGTTGAAATGTTCAAGTAAATCTAGCTGTGACCATTTTGAAAGAACAATAAGAAACACAGAGAAAGTCAGTCAATGGTAAAAAAAAAAAGAAGAAAAAAAAAGCCGAAGGCTGAGCTCATCAAGTGTTTTCGAGAGTTTTGGAAGGCTGTTGGTCTGAATGGGTTCAATGGGAGATAAATGTTTCCTTGAGCGTTTATCTTGTGAAAATGATCATATGTCATATGAACGGATTGTGAAAGCTTTTTGTCGGCATCAGGTGTGACTTTGTAAAGTTCCAACTGCAACTCAGAATTTACTTGTTAATCTGTCTAGTGCAGAGAAATTTAAGCTCATGCCTCTTTAATCGAGCAGCTTCCACACTCTAATGATGTTGGGTTTCTTTATGTGACATGATCTATATAAGCGTAACTTTTAGATTATGGTCGGGACTTGTACTTGCTCACTGTTTAAGATTAGGGATGCAAATTATCAAGTAATTCATTAATTGATAGGTGTTTCATCTTATCAATCGATGATAGATTAATTGATAAGCAGCAATTTTTCTGTAAAGCTGAATTTCCCTCTGAATCAACAGGTTCCTTTCTACGAAAATGCTATTTTAAGAGAAAATGCACAGCAGGAACAGCACATTCATAAATTGAAGAATGCAAATAAAGATAATATAATAACTAGTATTATAATTTGTATTATTAGTATTAGTATCAGTATCATAGATTTCATTTTTTAATTATAAATTATGATATTATGTCTCTGGTGAGATGAGATCTTCTCTTGTTCCCGCATGTGCCTCAGGGACTTTCGGCACTATGGTGCCCTCATGCACGCTCGCAAGGAATTACAGACTCAAAACAATTAGTTGCAATGAATTAATTTTAATCAAGTAATTTCTAATCAACAATTAATTGATAATCGATTAATTGTTTGCATCCCTATTTGGGATGTTGCTGCATGACTTGCATTTATAGTTCCATCACGGATGGTCCCAAACTGTAATAAGGACTCCCAGGCACAACTGAAAGAGAGCATGTGATATTTTATAAATAAATAAACTGGGATACATCTATCAGTCTGTCTTACTTTATATGTGATTGCCTATCTATGTAAATATGTTGGTGTTTTTCAGGTACCTTCAAGGGAACAAGATCAATGTTCTCCCCAGTGGGGTATTCTGCCGTGGGTCCCTTTCAGTCCTGTGAGTAAAAAATTCTGAGGAAAATACGGACCTGTCAATCCTCAGGTTGAGAGAAAATAGATGATGAGAACGATGAGAATGAGGGAAGAGGGGAGAAAGACATGGTTTAGTCTGGATTTAAGTAGGCAGAAATCCCAGGCGCATGCTGGTTAGCTAGACCAGAGAGCATAAAAACAGCCTCACATACTGCCTGCACACACGCACACACACACAAAGTTATATATGCACATGTGCTAATCAAAGCATGATTAAATTCAATTACAGCTTGCTGCTCTAGGCTCCCACTACCTCCCTCTATTCTTCTGTTCATTTCCCCTTGTCCTTCATCCATTACCTTACTTCTTCCACTCATTGAATGGGTGTTTAAGCACATGTTTATGTGCATGCGTGTGTGATGAGAGAGAACTCTGATGGTTTCCATCAGTTCTTTCCAAACCACCACACAACGGCCCCATTATGTAGCTTTTTGGAGAGAGGAAGGAGGAGGGAACAAGGAGATTCAAATGGAGAAGGAAAAGGGGAGGAAAAAGAAATTACACAGAAGGATGAATACAAGTGTGAGGAGAAGCATAAACTTTAAATTTAAGTAATGTTTTTGTTTAATCTTAAGTTAATTTGTGTTGCTGTTAGATAAGCCATTATTTTGATTAAAGAAGACCTGAATACTCTAGGCTTTGACAAATACAAATGCAAATCTGAAAGTCCTTTGCATCTGTGCAATTTGAATTATTTTATAAAACACAAATACTTTCTTACAGATTCAAGTGACTAATTAATTTTCCTAGAATTTCTATTCAGTGAAAACCTAAACAGCATGCTATGAATCTTGCCTAAGGAAAAATTGATGGCAATGAATTTATTGCAGTTAAAAAACGAAAGAAAAAGACTCTGTTTTAATATCAGCTGTGATTTGTCTCTTTCTCTCCCCACCACCAGAGATCTGAGCGACAACCAAATTACCACCATAGAAGAAAGGACATGTGACAACCTCAGTAATTTAACTCAAATGTAAGTAATTGGTATTTTGTTTTCTCTCTGCGCCTTTGGATCCCTTTGTCTTCCAACAATTTAGAAAAAGTGCAGAAGAAACAACCTCAAACAGCAAATCCTTGATCTGAAACTAATTATTTTCTTTTCTCTCGTCTTTTTTCCATTACTAACAGTTCTGTGATGTTTTCTGTTCCTTTTGCACATATTTTCTATATTACCTTTATATTTTTATTTGAACTACCTAATTCACTGTAGCTGTGCGTGCTATGATGTTGTGATACCATGTGTTGCATACTTTCATGGATAAAGTGTCCTTTATTTCCTCTGTAAAGTTTGCATATCACCAAATATTCTCAGTGAAGCCAACAATCAAAAAATCATTTAATCTTATAAGTCATCTTACAGTAAAAAAATTTCAAGGATGACTCTTATGAATCTGGCAGCAGTTGCTGAGGTAATAGAGTTGGATGATTAACTACTTCCTTTATGTGCGTAAAGGTTGTATAACATGACAAAATTACTCATGTCACAACAAAAATCCAGATCTGACATCATCTCAGCCAGAGAAGCAGATATTAGGCATATAGCTGCTTTCTTACTTTATTAGAGCTTTATGTATTTTGATAATTTATAATATTGATTATTATTTTATAAAGTGTACAGGTTTATATCAGTAAGTCACAGGACCCTTCGAGTCCCTTCTACTATATTTATTCAGATAAAATATTTTTTGTTTATTTTATGTTTTTTGCATTTGTTTTTTTCATGATGGCACCCCATAATATAACAAAAAATAACCACATAAAATCAAATATTTTCCAACTGTGAATTGCAGAGGGTAATGTTTTACACACATAAGGACCCTCGGTACCCAAACAGGTCCCTGCATAAAAAAGAGTGCTTCAAGAGAAGTATAGATTAATATCTCTTTTTACTTTGAAAGCCTACGTTTCAGCAGCTTTAGTCTTAATCTGAACTTTTACATGAACATGAACCTTTTTGAATTAGAAGCCGTCAGCAAAGGGACCAGCAGTTGGTTCACACAGGATTAACTTATTCAGTTTGAAGCATTTTTTGATGTAGCCTGAAAAATTGACCCTTTCTGCTTATCCCAAGAACTCAGGGTGGACTCATGATCCATACCTTTACATTTTGGGTAATCCCAGGTTAGTAGCATTATCATAGAAAAAAAGTGCCTATAACAAATTAAAAAGTGGGTCTCGGGTCCCCAGAGGGTTAAGAAAAGTTAAGTGACTTCCATTCTTTTTATGCTTTTTAAAACGTGTGTAAACACAAATTATTGGTGAATTATGCACTACTTATCAAAACAACACATTTAGAATTACTGTTTTATGTTTTTAGAAAATTTCCTTTTTTTGTTGCGCAAGCACTTAGCGAACATGTTCACCTAGCTGTTTAGCATTATCAGTAAGTTGAAAAGAAATATATATCAAAATGCAAAAGGTTACTGATGTGAATACTTTTTATTCAAATATCAAACGCATTTATATTTCGTAAAGCTGAGTTAAGCTGTTGAAGGCCATAGTGTGATTGTGTGTTTGTGCTAACTTTGCTGCTAACAGTGACAAAACTGTTAATTGACACTTTAGAGGGGGTTTATTTCCAGCACACCCAGGAGTGTTTTACCAAAAACAACACCCAGTGTCCAAATACATACTGGTTAGTTTTGACTGTCCGGTGCATCAGAGGGGGGGAAGCTGACTCAAATGATTGAAATGCCCGGTTGTTTTTCTTCATTCCTTTATCCGCCCCTGCAGCTAACCCACTGTGCCCTTCTTCCCTCCAGTGATCTGAGTAGCAATCCCTTCGACTGTAATTGTGACCTGGTCCGGTTGGTAAGATGGCTCCAGGAGAAAGGGGTGCAGGTCAGACGCCCTCACGCCATGCTCTGCAAGAACCCATCTGAGCTCCAAAACAAACCTTTGCTCAATGTCAGCTTGCTCACCTGTGGTAAGAAACCGCACGAATGATAATAAAACACTTCCACAGGTCACAACAGTCCTCATTTTTAGCTCTATGTGTAACATAGATGAGAGTTTCTGCTTTGAGATGGACTGGAAACATGTCCAGGGTTTACCTTGCCTATTGCATGAGCAGGCATAGTCTCTATTCTTTTTGTTTTAAAGCTGCTATAGGCAGAAAACCCAATAGAGAGGAATAGATTTTGTAAAATGCAATCTTCCTTTTGCAGCTCTCACAGCAAACCGAGAGCTGCAAGAGGAAAGCATCCATCCCTGCACTGCTTGATGAGAGTTCACTCCTTGGTGTATTTATCCACCTGCCCTAATCTGGTCTCAGAATGCCAGCGATTGGCCCACAAAATCCCCAAAACACAGCCAAGAGGAGCAAGAAAGTTTATTTTTCTTTTAGTCAGCTTCTGATAAATTACCTTGAAAGTTTATGAAACATCAGCCAAGTGGCACTAAAAGAACTATTGCAAACCCAGCTTCACAACTCCAATCAAACAACTGTTATATAATAGTATTGTGAAGACATTAGCCAAGCAAACATCTCTGTCTGATCTCTTTTGCTGGCTTGGATGATGATGGTCTGATACCTTTAAGCCTTTGAGCCTTAAACCGTCTGTGTCTGCTTCAGGTCCAAGCTATGCTGCTTGTCTTGAGGACAACAGCAGTGGAGGAGGAGGTCGAAGTGAGCTTGTTATTTTCACATACTCCTACCCTGGAAACTTTACACGCGAACAATGCAACAGCATGTGTTTCGGTTTATCACACCTCTATGGGGGCTTGGGGGAGAGGCACGAGTGCCTCTGCAGCACAAACCACGAGCCCAACCTTATCAGCGGATCTCAGTGTTCGGCTGCCTGTACGGAGCGCTCCGTAATGACGGTACGCATCGCATGCCATGACATCCTCATTCCCCAACATATCCACTACTTGGAAATATGTCTGTCATATGATAAAGTCAGCAACTTGTTTAACTTCTTCCAGAACTGTTTCTCCTGTGGTGTTCGAGTAATTTCACAGTATTCTCAGATTTAGGTACTGTAAGGAAAAAAGTCAAGTATTACTTATTTTAAATGGAAAAGGTCCATACGATTAATTCGTTTTATATTCAAAGCCCCAAAAATGATGGTAAAACCACAAATATCCTCAGTAAAGTTGTTTTATTTTATGTTTAAGTACTTGTACATATTAACAGCAGACCCTCTGCTTCCTTGCATTCTTTTCCTCAATCGACAGAAATGTGGGTGGACTCTGGCTCGCGACGTGTTTGCGGTGGAGTTCTCGGTCTCAGTGAAGCCCCTCACGCTGCAAAGTGTGCACGACCGCATTCTTTTCTCCGCCGCCTCCTCTGTCACGTCTGTGATGCTTTCCTGGGACTTTGGTGACCTTTCGCATCGGGTCAACGCCACAGGGACAGGGATCACTACAGCAGCTCACAAATATGGACTTCCAGGGCATTACGCAGTCAGTTTGATAGCCTGGGTTGGGCACAAGGAGGTTAGAGAAGGTTTAGGAACACATCTCTCACTCATTCATACAAAATACTACTATGCATGTTTTTTTTCTCTCTTCTTAGGATTAGTGTCTAATTTTCAGTTTAACATTTGCAGGTCTCAACGCGGACGGAGGTGACCGTGGCTCTTCCTCCCAAACTGGAGCTGCATTGCCCACCGCTCGCTGTGGCAAATAAAAGTATCGACGTCACCCTGGTCAGTTGGGGCGGTGTTGGTCTGGATGTGGACTGGACGATAACAAAGGATGGGGTCCAGGTTCCCAAAGGTAAGAACCACTAACTCACAATCTGAGAACTGCAGGTATAAGTCAACACAGACTTAGTTGTGTCGTGCTGATATTTTTAATCTAATGTTATCGTGGGTGGGTGTTGCCTGGGAAACAGAAGGTCACATCTGTCATTATGGGGGTTCAGATTTAAAATGAGACTGAATTATTCTTTCAAATTGTACTTTCTGTTATAAATCATTGTGATATGGCATGGGCTGGCATTAGTGACGTCTATGTCAGGAGGGGCAGCATCGCTCCCCCTATATAATAGGCTGACATAGCTCCAGTCACCATTCAAACAAGCTCACCTCTTCCTCGCTTCCATAGCAAGGAGGGTGGTCTGGTGAGACACTCACTCATGCTAATCAGAGAACC
>JAVQJG010290471.1:0-10618 GCA_036024015.1 Craterocephalus amniculus | reverse complement strand
TGCTGTAAAGTTGGCGTTTTTAACATGGGAGCCAATGGGAAATTGCTCTGTTTTGCAGCCAGCACCTAGCGGATGAAGAGGGAACTGCAAGTTTTTGCACTTGCGCATAGGTATCACTTTTTCTAGCGGGAGATTGCCGCTTGCTGAAAATGCACCATGTACGCACGTAATTGACGCAGAAGACGGACAAAACTTTCTGTGCGTGTGTGTATCCGTTATCTGCGTCGAGCATAAATGGGCCTTGACAGCGTGCCTAACCTGTATAATTTGGTTAGTTCTCGTAGCTCTTAGCTACAAGGTGCACCTGATATGGTGTCAATCATCCAGCCCAATACTTATAACCCCCTATCAGCGCCACCTCTTTTACCATTTTTGTATTTTGGAATGACGAGATGCATGACTGCCAAGATGGCAACAGTGGGAACCTCTGACAGCGTTTCAATTCAGCTCTTCAGGAGTTTACAAGTGATGTTGTGGGTGATGTACAACAATAATGAATCTTCGCTTCATGAAGGTGTTTGTTGAAACTACTTTCAGGAGCATGTGGTCATTGTGGGGGTCGCAATCTGTGGTGCATTTAAATTGTCTCAAGAGAGTGACGTCTTTCTATTATTATTCCCATCCATTTATGTTGAGTGTGGGCTGATTGTGTTCATGAACACAAACTCTTGCTTGAATCACACGGCGCTTCAGCAGCACTTGAGACTGCAACATAAACACAAGAATCTTTAGTAACAAACTGATGAACATCTACATAATGTTGTAGTTATTCTGCTTTAAGAAATTTAAATATATTGATTGAAAAGATTACATTAAGGTTACATTAAGTAACAAGTACAGTATAAAGAGAAACTTAATCTTTCTTGGATTTATGTTATGTTTATGTTGTAAATTGATTATTTGTATCACAAACATTTTTAAAACCTTCCTGTTGATCAAACTCTTATCACCATCCATCAGGGAGGTTCATCTGCATTGGAGCCCCGAAGTCTCAGAGTTGCTGAGTTCTGGAAACAAGTTGCAGTGTTCAGATCTCATCCTTGCCGTGGGACACAATGCAGCCAGTAAGTAGATGCCACTACGCCCCCGTGATTGGTCCATCTACACACTCTACAGCAGGGCTACTTAGTTTAGTCCTACAATGTTTCCCTCTTCCAACACACCTGACCCAAATGAAGGAGTTATTATGCAGAACTTCATGAGCTGTTGGATCCATTTAATTAGAGTCAAGTGTGTTTAAGCTGTGAAAAAATGGCTGTGTCCGAATGTGCATCCTATGCCCTAACCCCTCACTCACTACATAGGGCTGCACTACATAGCACACGACTTAGGGCACTCATTCTGATGGCGATTCAGACATAAAGCTCACTACTTTCTCCCTGCCACAGATCACGTGACTACCAGCTGTAACCATGGCACCCTAGGTTGCCATAAATATGTTGTTTCCAATCAAATCCAAAGTCTTCTGAAATATACATTATATCGTTGAACTGTGTAGTTCTTTCTTTGCTGGGGATCTATTCATATAAAATGATGATCTTAGCTTATTTTAACCTGCTCTGCTGTTTGGACACTCATCACCTGATGCAGCATCTTCCATCTGAGAAATAATGCCAGTTGTAAACTTTAGACCTACTCAGACAGAGGAGGCTTTCTGTTGTGGCTCTGTAGAAGTTTGTCAGAAGCTGAGGGGAGAGGCCAGTCTAAGTAAACTTGATCTAGAATCACTGCTTTAAGTTCAACATTATTTAAGTCTTAAGTGATAAATGGCATTATGTAGGGAATAGGGCGCACATTCCAACACATCTCACATCGTGGGACCAAATCGAGTAGACCTGCTGTCCAATGCTTGTCTAAATTTTATAGCCTATACAAAATGTAACTACAGTGACTGTAGTATTATTACAGATCCAATGAGTGTTTGGCTGATGTCTGGAGTTTGAAATCTGGTGGCAGCATTCTGCTCAAAACCAGCAAAAGATTTTCAAAATAATTTTCTACTTAAACTTTTAAAGGGGATCATGCAGAATCCACATCCTTAAATACATGTTTTTGTGTAATTTGAGGGTTCAGGAGTACAGAAATAGTAAATGTATGTATGTATATATCTTATTATTCTTTTTGGGTCGTATTTTTCAGTCTGCTTAGTTTTCTCCATTCGCTATTTCGAGTTCTTGTTTATTACGTCACAGTATTTGCCGCAGGTCCACTAAATATGGTTATAGACTTCTAGATAACCAGTTTCGTGATCCACAATTTTTTTCCTTGCTGTGATTTTGTAGTCCTCTTTAGTCATGCCGAAGTTGCAAGCAGACAAGTCAAAATGTTCAGTTGCTGCCCTTAACCCACACATTCCTCTACATCATGGGAGCCTCTGGAAAAGGCCTGGTTAAATTTAATTTTCTATCTACGCCCACCGCCCACCAATCATGCAACACTTCTCAGAGCCCCTCGAGAACCAAGTTCAGCCGGCTCGATGTGGCAAGAAGTGTCCTCATTCACGTCCGACAAGAACAAAATGACGTCATTTTGTCTTAGGACCCTTGGGAGCGAGAACAAAGTTCTCTGTTCTCGTGGAGTATGTAGAGGCCTTTATGGTTTTCTGTTTGTGGTGTAGTGTGCTGCTCTCCTCCTTAAGAAAACAATTCAAAGCAGGGCATGCCTTTCTGCAGACTGTTGCTTTGCTGCTGTGCTCTGCGTGTCCAACATTATTCAAAAACTCCCATTTCCAAAAAAGAAAAACGATGTAATGCAACAAATGCAATTTGTAATGCAACAAAAAGAATTTGTTCGTTGTGAGTGCATGGCTATGGTTGGTGATGTGAGGGATGTGAATGAGGAGGTGGTTGTGGATGTACTTCAGTGACTGTAATTAAAAATGATTGCGCTTAAATAAAAAGTCAGGAGAGAATGAGAAATGATCTCAACATGGTCGAACTTCTAGGTGCAATTGTAACTATGCGAATTAGAATTACTTCGTCATTTATTATATCATCCAGAAACAGACATGCCATTTTTGTCTCAGCTTTACTGGTCCAGCGAAGACTCAATGAATGAAAAAGGAAATGGTTCAGGCTTCTAGCGCTGTGTAAGAGGGCGGAGTCAAAGACAACTCTGGGTTTCTTGAATAAAACCTGCTCCCGACCAGGTGATGTTAGCGCGCTAAGAGACTCTGAGGAAAAGATACCTCCCTCTATTAAATATTAAAAATCTATTAAACGTAGCCCAACTCAGGGTTAACTTACCTCCCTTATTCATTTCAGGCTCAACATACCAAGTTTTAACATAACATGCTTCATGAAATGGGCCCCAGGTTTCAAATGGTTAGAAGTCCAGATTTTTCATAAAAACATTAATGGAGGGGACATTTGAATTAGTCTATAAATTAATTGATCAGCTTTAGTATTAATGACTCTGTTAAACATGTCGTTAGTTATTTTGTGAACCATCTTTTAAATAAAATGGCCATCAAACCTCTGAAAAGCACAAGACGATGTTTTGATGCTGCAGATTTTCTATGACTACCAATATGACACATCAATATATTTGCTTAGTTATTTTAGGACATAGAAGATACTATCTTAAAACTTGCTGCTTATCATTTGATAGAATATTTAATTGTTTTAGTTGTAAGCTGCATTAATGTTATTATAACAGTGTATAAATAAAGGTTATAAATTTGAGGTTTATTGCTGGAAACAGCAAACAAAAATGAATAAAGATAGAATAAAGTAGAACTTATTACTACATCAAAAACTGAACTGAATAAAACTGTGGTTTCATGTGAGCTGTTGTCTTCACAGGCTTTCTGTCAGTGTACGTTCTCACCTCTGCAAATTGGGACACAGTTGGACGAGCATCGGTGTGGAACGAGAGGTGTCGGGCTGTAACTGGGCAAGCCAGCGAGGAGTCGGCGTGTGTTTTCTACAGACACAAGGACAATCCATCAGTGAGTCACACGCTGTGAAAAAAATATCTGCTGTTGATTACCACCTCGAAAAGCACACAAGCGTAAAAAACTTGACGATCATTCAGTTTAATGAGTTTGCTTCTCATCTTCTTTTGAGTTTTTTTTTCCAAGTGCCGTTGAGATGTTTGCTCATTTCTATTAAGAACTCATTAAATTAGCTGTCCCCAGTTCGTTTTCTATCTACAAACAGGTAACGTATTAAAGGATCATTTTGCCACACTGATACAGCTCTGGTGTTACCGTCGTTCAATTCAAGAACAAAGAATGAGACAGCTTCATTTTCAGAAGTGGGAGAGAAAACCTATTACACACAGGATAAATTAAATGTGGTCATCTGCCGTCTGTCACATTAACTGTCAGAAAACCGACTTACAACCCAACAGTTCATTGGGTGGAGTTGTGTGTGGAGATACTTTTTATTAGCTAAGTATCATATGCGTGATTTAATTAAGATAAACGCAGTGAACAGTGTTGTGTGAGAGGACTGCAATGCTGTGGAAGCTTCAGATTTATCACACACATCCATTTTCTTTTGGACGGCTGCAGGGCTTAAACACCACAGGAGCAGCTGTTTTCATGGGATGACCATTCATTTATGTTTCAGTGATTTACTCAAAATTATGTCACCAACTTGTTTATTGTCATGAAACCATGGCAATTAATGATTTGTCTTCTATTTATTTTATGTAAACTCTGTTGTGCAAGGGTAATGGTGATCTGAGTTTGCTCAGATCACCATGAATGAATAAACTATCATTTAACAATACAGCTACCTGAGGGTTTCTTAAAATCATGCTAATTGGCTTGCCAAGTTATTTAGCTTTGCCTTTTCATCTGGCTTTGAACCAAAACCACTCCACTGCCACTACCTCCCCATCCAGGTTCTCTTAATTCAGTCCTCTGATCGTTGATCCTTCTAGAAATGTATTTAAAAGTTTATAAATATAAGTTGTGACAGAAGGACACTGTTCAATAACCTTTAAGCTCTACCAGCTCTGAGTGAAAACAATAGTCCGGAGACAGTGAGCTATATTACAGAGGATTTCATTCGGATTAAGTGTGGAAACTTGTTTTATTTGTGGAGGTGCAATTGAAAATAGCATGTAGCAAAGTTTGATTGGGCCTATGTTGAGGTCAGGATATTTTTAGGATTGATCTGCCAGGAATAATAAATTCAGTTACCTTATGGAGAGTAAAATTCAACATTGGTAGTGACATTTACCTTTGTAAGTGAAACAAATGCAAATATTTAAGATTATTAAACAAGATTTAATAATCTTGTCCATTGATTTGTGTAACAAAAAATGAAAAATCAAAAGAAAGAAAATGTCTATTTTTATTCTGTGCGATCATAGTTTGCCTGGCAAAATTCAGGAACCACTAGCTGGAAATTGTAATTGAGCATATTTTCTTAGTTATGGGTCCCCTTTTGTGTTTTGTTTGGCTCATGAGAGCTGAATGACTTTTGAACCTGAAACGTCTACTCTCAGCGCATCCAGGCACTATATCCACGGCGTTACAACACCAGCATTAAACGCCCACCTGTCTGCTTTTCCGGCTTTTTATTTTGTTCTGCTATATTCATGAAAACACCAAACAGTCATAAACCGCTCCATATATTGTACCTTCCTTTCATTGCTTAAAATGAGAATAAAACTTAGTACTTCAGCACTGATTTAATATAATCAAAATCTACAAATGAAATGAATTGTTTCTCTTCCCCTGAAGGTTTTGATATGCCAGGTGACTTGCTACATCGCAGAGGACCAGCTCTTTCAGTGGACACAAAAGGTATATTATACCACTCAGTCAAAATATTAGCACTGTGATGCTGTTTTGCAAACATCTACTGTAGGACAGCTGTTCTTCCTAAGCCTGCAAACAGATTGCAGATTTCCATTTATGCACAGGTTTGTTCTGTTTCAGTCATGAAGCACAGAAATGTGGCAGCAGGAGGACTTAATTAGAGTCTGTCAGCTCAGAGTGTGATGGTAAAAACAGAGCACAGGAGCTTGAAGGTAGCGCACATTAGTTAAAGCTACATTATGTAAATATCCATGGGGGTGTTTTTTTTAGCAGTATAGAAGTATTCAGACATGATCTGAAGGTTAATTTGATTCGGGTTTTTATTTGTTTCCGACCAAACAGTAGTGATTGTTACAGACAAACTGATTTGAGGATCTGAAACTCTAATGAAGGCACCTGAACTTTGAATGCATTGCCTACAGAAGGAGAACAGGTTCCACGTCTGTCAGCTGAGAGAAAAATTATGCCATAAAGTGCAAAGTGAAATCTCAAAGTCGGCACATAGAGGTGAACAGTTCAAATCCGGTGATCACAACATGGATTAACTCCATTTGCTGTTTATTATTAATGGACAACATTTCTGAAGAGCTGAAATGAAGCTGGTGGGTGATTCATTCCATTGCCATCTTGGTTGCATCACATGTCTTGTCACTTCTGGAAAATACAAAAAGGAGCAAAGAAGTGGCACTAAGAGTAGGGCTGTGAGCATGAAGGAGGGAAAATAGCAGTTGAGTCTAATCGTATGGAGGACCAGAAGAGTCATTGAAAAAGCAATACAGCGTTTTCATGATGATTAATTAATTGTGAAATAAAAAAATATAGGTTACTGACTAAATATAACTTAAAATTCAACGGTTAAGTTATATAAGAAGGAATTAAAATGTCCAAAGCATTTTGTAATTGTACATTTGAAATGGAATTATTAATAGGAATTACATAATGTTTTCATTCATTCACCATTAAATTCTGGGATTTGAAAATACATTTTCAAATCATTTTTCTAAAAGCAGAATTAAATGACACAATTCATAAATTTGGTATGAAATATCTTTCCATATCATACAATTTAAAAAGTATTTCCCTTTTCTATTTCCTTTTCAGTCTCGCATTTTCAAATCATGTTTGCAAAGGGTTTCCTAAATGCTTTGCTGCCTTCCTTTTAACTTTTCCGTGACTTTTATGGGCCCTGAAAACACTGAAAACCAATTCCAACCAATCACAGCCATTCCGTGTGGAATTACAGCTCCCTCATTGGATAGATAGCAACACTTGGGTCTCAACAGCTAGTTAACAGCTAGCATTACATTCACAGTACAGATCCTAATAATGCAAATACACTGAAAGGAGACAGCTGCATAATAGGTGAAACCTTGAAGCATTCCCACAGCATCCAGTAGATGAGTTTCTCTTCAGGTTTCATGTCTTTTTTGTCTTTTTACTTCACTAAATTGGCGAAGTAACGCTAGTCTTATGGTCTGGCCGATGAGAGAGCAGTGAATCGGCTGTGATTGTTGAATTCTGTTTTCACTGCTCCAGGCCCAGAGTAGTATGTCTCATATGGAAAAGTATTTCTACAGACATTTATTAATTGTGTCTTTTGATTCTTCTTTTAGAAATCACAGGATTTAAGAATTAATTTATAAATAAAATATTCCTATTTAATAATTCAATTTTAAATGTGCAATTACAAAATGCTTTGGAAGTTGGATTTCTTTTTGATTAATCGTTGAATTTTAAATTATTTAGTAATCTATATTCCTATTTCACAATAACTAAATCATGAGGATCATTTGTTCCATGACTCTCCCGGTCTCCATATGATAAACATATCACCACCCAACCTTTTATGCGGTCCAGTTAAAATAATTGGATGGTATTTTTTTCAGTCATGTCCATTTCATAGGCGACTAAAGTATTTTATTTTAGTGTTAGAGCACTGAATTAATTATCTGCATTAGCTTTAAATAACAATCTTGGAGAAGTGTCCATTTTTAAGTGTTGTTTGTCTCACTGTGTGTCTTTGTGTCTTGCAGGTGTTTGACTGTCTGCAGCACAGAGAGCTGAGAGTGACTGTGCTGTCAGATTGCTCTGTGGCTGATTACAAGACAGAAGACTATGTGTGTGGCAGCTCCGTTCCCTTCCTGCGGTCTCTCCACACCAGTGCTTTCAGTGATCAGCCTGTCTGCCAGTCACTGGAGCAACCCAACATACTTACTGGACTTCCAGCTGCAGGTATACTTTGAGTTTCTATGTCCTGTCAGAATTAGGGTCCATTTTTGTCCTACATTTCCTAACATGATACTAATGTGGACACTTAATAAGAAACAGTATAACTCATCTTTGCCTCATCTGTCATACCGCACAAGGCAGATTTTTTTTTTAAGATACCAGAAAACATTCTCATTTACCCACATTTAAATACAGTAGTCCCAGTTTGATCTTTCTTGGAGGCTTTTAAAAAGACATTTTAGCAACAGGTGTGTACTGATAAATTGTGCTTGGCACAGAAGATGAAATGCCCCAGCTTGTTGTTTAATGTTTCTTAAGATACGTTGAATCAAAATAAAGTGAATCTCTGTGTAGCAACTTCTCAGAAATTAAATGTTCCAGTTTAAGAGCTGGGATGGTTGTGGTTGTTCCCTTCGCTACACATAAATGCATACATCTGTTTACTGACAAGCTCAGCGCATAATTGGTCAGTGCTTATGCCTTTCACAAAATTTTACAAGATGTTAGAGGTATCATGGAAAAATAGAAAAATTCGAAAATGATGGATGGTCCACTCAAAATATCTCAATGTGAAGTCATCCATGGTGGGACAAATTGTCCGCAGCTTAGAGGAAAATCAGAATTTTGGGAAGTCCTGAAAAACCTGAAAATAAAATAAATTCATTCTAAATTTCAAAAATCAATATTTTTTTCCTCTCTGCAACCCCTGTGAGGGGTTTGATCAGTGGCCTTTCGGTGTGGAGTTTGAATGTTCTCCCTGTGTATGCATGGGTTCTAACTGGCTGCTCAGGCTTCCTCCCACTGTCCAAAGACATGTGTGATAGGTTGATTGGTTACTCGTAATCCTCCCTAGGAGTGACTGTGTGTGAATGGTTGTTTCTGTGTTAGACAGGCCACCTGTCCAGGGTGTACGCTGCACCTCGGATGACAATTGCTGCGGCAGGCTCCGGCCAAAATGCCAAAGTGTTAAAGTTGAATTGAGCTGCACATCACCTGACTTTTACAGCATCTGTGAAATGTCCTTTATAGGTAATATAATGTGAGTTGTGATAGAGGGCTGGCTAAAACTCAGGATGGTAACCAGTCTTTCTTCAGAATCATCATGCTCATAGTAAGAGTGAAAATGGCTTCAGACCAGCTTGATTCCTGTTCACACACTGAAAGACACTCAGTTCAAACGAGCAGGTGTATCACCAGGCGCTTCCAAACATTCGGTCCTCAATGGTCAGATAACCTTCCTTTGTTGTTCTTCTTCTTTCTGCTGTTTCGTTCAGTACTCAACCACTGCCAGGTTCACCGCATCGCTGCTGTTGTTTACCAGTGTTACAGTGATGTCATTGGCCCTGATTCTGTCACTATGGAGACCTATAAGCCTGCACTGACCAAGCTTGGCAAGTCCATACAGGTGAGCAGCTTTTCTTTTTATATCTGAGGAGCTTTTGAAAAGGTCACAAAGTAAGAATAAGCACAAATGTCCAATATCGCCAACTTTTGGCTGAAGCCCGGTCAGTGATGTAAGTGCAAGCTTACGCAATTAAGTTTTATAATATAAAGAGCAGCTGGTGCCAAAAATGTTTTCCAATCTTGTGTTCCCCTTTAAGCTTCTTTACAACTAGTTCCAGAGTTTCCAGTTTCCATTGCAACTCTAAAGATGTAGTTACCATGCAATGTGCATCAGTTTGGCATGCTTTGTGGCTTGAGTTTTTACAATACCCTGGAGCCTTGACAGCTGTCGCCATGCTGTGAATGCCAAATCAGAGCACTTCATCAAATTAATTTACGAAACCACTGCCAAATGAACCCACAATAAATCCAGAATTCAACAGTGAAGTCATTTAAGCAGCAGATTGTGTTCTGTTATCTTTAGTTTCCATCTGATGAAAGTGTGATGACACTTTTGTAAACAGCAACTTAATGTTATGAGTTAAACTTTATCTTGCAAGGTTTTAAGCTTGCTAGTTTGTTTTTATCAGGTAGTTTCTAACGCAGATGTTCACCTTTTATAAGCGAATTAAAAAGAAAAGATGGATGTTTTATGACTCATGTAACATTGTCAACATTCACTTAACTGATGAGTCAGAGACAGAAAAATTTAGCCTTTAGTGAATAATTAAAAGTGAGAGTTCATCTGTGTTTTCAGTAATTATGTAAAGAAATGCTACATATCTCACCTTCTGAACAATTATGAATGGGTTTAAAACACAAACTCTTTTAGATAAAGTTGATCTACTTATTCTTGTTTTGAAAAGCGCACAAAGTTCACTGAAAATTGTGCAACTGTTTTGTTTTGTTTTGTCCACTCAATTTACCAAATGTCCATTAGCTTTCAGAGAACTTGAATGTCTCTTAGGGCCTTTTCACATGGCGCGCTCGGGCCCGTGCCGTGCCCGGGATCGATTACTCCTGAGTTGTGTGCTTGAACCAGGCTCGGGCACGCTTGGTAATGTCGGCGCCAGAACACTAGGTGGCGGTGTTGAGGAAAGTTGGCTGAAAGCGAACAACCGAGGAAGAAGCAAAGCCTTACGTCTTCAGCACAGTATATCAATAACAAAGCGAACTCGTCTTGTTACTTAGTATTTTCTTCTCCACTATGGATGCAAGCCAGGCAGTCAT
>JAVQJG010290470.1:0-12284 GCA_036024015.1 Craterocephalus amniculus | reverse complement strand
GTGATAAAAGGCTCCAATTCCCTCCTTTAACAAGCCTTTGAAATAACACAGCAGGTGTACTCAGTAGATCACATACTAGATTTATTTGTTCTCTTGTCTGACCATCAGTCATTGTTATGAAAAAAAAGCCCTCTGAATCTCTCCTTTATCATCCAGATCTTCTTCCCATTTCAAGTGTTTGAGTTTCTTATCTCTGCTCTTTCTGTTTTCAACACATTAGAAACACCCCCACGCCCTTATCACATTATCCTTTCTTCTAAGGCAAGAGTAAATAGTGGTCTATTGTACCAGAGATTCACATATTTTCACAGTAGCCAAATGCCTTGCTTGTAAAAAAAATCTTATCCATACTCACTTTGTTATCATACACCATTAGAAAAATACAGTTCCTATCACTTCAGACGTGCTCCAGACAATTTAGGAACGGAAGCTTCTTGTATAGCAAGCCGTGTATTTCCCTAAGTCGATTGCAACTTATCATGAAGACATCACTTGATTGCATCTTTGGCTAAACTGTGATGTTTATTTTGTAATAAATAAGGTAGAATGTGTTCAGTGCACTGATGAAGTGCAGAATTTTAACCACACTACTGGTCAAATTTTTCCTTTTTTCCCCACTGTTGACATAATTTATTTAGATATTTTGAGAATTTACTATGGACTTATTGTGGAAATTATCCAGGAGACATCATAATGAATATTTCAGACAATGATCAAGTGAGGTCATATGTGAATTCATCTTTTACCACAGGCACGTCTGTGCTGAGTTACTGCTCTGTATTCTTATTTACAGGCAACCAAATAAGTTTGCCGTTCACTTTTTGAAAAAACGGTTATAATGTAGGCAGGGAGATGCATCCGCTGTTTCTTACAAGCAATGCTCTAAATTTCAGAATTTATCTTTGAAACATTAAGGTGGCACATGTGTTTGGGTGTATGTGTGTGGTCAGGAAGTAGTCAGCTTTCGTTTTCACTGGTCCCTTTGAATTATTAGTGGAGCTCAGCATTTGCAAGTTTATCAACTTGTGTTCAAACTTTAAATTAATACACCAATAAAACACATCAACAGTAGCATGGAGCATCATCTTTATAGCAGATAAACTGATGACTTTTCCACCTAGGTCCTCTAATTGCTTTGTTAAATTAGGTCAAATTTAGTACAGTCTACCTCATTTTAAAAGAATTACTACATATATTTATTTAAGTGCAGTGTTTGAGCAGCAGTCTAAATATTTCCAGCAGTATAACATGTGATAGATTCGTGTTGTGGCTGCAGAATTTGACTCCACCATGCTCTGGTGGCTCTTTTGTCATTGAAGCAAAAATAATGCTTCCTGTGTGACTGTGGTTCATTTTACCGCCATGATTATGTTGGGTGGCATATGGCACAAGGGACTTCTTAATAAGAGATCAAGGTCATTCCATCTAGTCTCATTGAGTAAATATTGCATAATTTACTAAATGTTGCTCTCTGTTCCCACCACGACTATGTCAGAGGTAGGGCTTAGGTTCATTAGTTACTAATGTATTTTATCCCAAGAAAAACTAAGTGATTGAATACTTGAAATACACACAATGCAGTTTCACATTCACAGTCCTTGTCACTCTGTGGTCTGCCACTGAAAAATGGCTTTTTAATATTTAATGCTCTGACACTCAGAAAGCAAATAAATCGGAAGTTATTATTGTATGGTTTTGACATTATAGACCTGAAACTTATCGTCTGATTACAACAGGGTTACTCTTTTCAGTCCCACGAGTGCTGCAGCCCTGCAGGTTTTCTGTGCGGCTTCAACTCTTGGAGCAGGGGGCACATTGAAACGCTGCAGGACTGTAACCCTCATGAGGCATCATTTTAAAGTTAGAAAAGACATAGAAAGTTAAATGCATATCTTTATGTATTTCTCCAGGCTATGCCAATGAAGTCGGGGAGGCATTTCGTGCGCTGGTGCCGGTGAGCTTGGTATGGGGCAGCTATGCTGTGGCCACTGCGTACGTTACTGCTGATGCAGTGGACAAAGGGAAGAAAGCAGCCGTGGTAAGATACGACCATGTATGATGTTCTCTTTGTTTGGAGTCATGTTGATCAAATTGCCATTGTAATGTAGTAAGTGAAGTGTATGATTTTGAGCTCAGTTATCCTGGATCCCTTCATGGCTTTATTACATTTAAGTTAAGTGATTGAACAGATTTATTTTTAAATTGCAAGATTATAAGTAGGGATTTAAACAATTAATTGATTATCTATTAATCGTTGATAAGTAATTACTCAATTAAAATGAATTAATTGCAGTTTATCATTTTTAACCCGCAATTCCTCACCCGCCCACTTGAGGGCGCACTTGACACAAGAAATCCTTGAATTTAATTTATTATATTAAATTACATTAATGATATTAATACCAATAAATCTAATAATAATACTACTAATAATGATATCTTTGCATTTCCATTGAAAAGGAACCTACAGATTCAGAGGGAAATCCAGCTTCTCAGAAAAACTGCCGCTTACCAGTTAATCGATCATTGATCGATAAGATGAAACAACTATCTGTTAGATTGTAATTAGATTATTACAATCATAAAAGGCTGCCAATCCCTGCCTCATATGATCTAATAGAAATCTGAAATCCTGTGAAAAAAACTGAATGAAATTAACATAAAAATATTCTTTGTTTATTTTCTGCATCCACTGAGTTTAAAAACTGGTCTGCAGTCCTCATTCTCTGACCCTCCATCTGTTTCTGAAGGCTCACGTGGACAACCCAGGGAAGACAACACGGGTAGCGATTGCAGTTGTGGACACCTTTGTGTGGCAGGCCTTGGCCTCTGTGATCATCCCAGGCTTCACCATTAACCGTGTGTGTGCGGCGTCGTTGTATCTACTTGGCAGAACTACCAAGTGGCCCCTGCCTGTTCGCAAGTGGACGACAACAGCCATAGGCCTCTCCACAATCCCCTTCATCATTACTCCAATAGACAGGTTTGTACATGTTGAGTTGTGTAAATAGTGGTCTATTGTACCAGAGATTCACATATTTTCACAGTAGCCAAATGCCTTGCTTGTAAAAAAAATCTTATCCATACTCACTTTGTTATCATACACCATTAGACAAATACAGTTCCTATCACTTCAGACGTGCTCCAGACAATTTAGGAACGGAAGCTTCTTGTATAGCAAGCCGTGTATTTGATTAATTGATCATCAATTAATCATGCCCATCCCTACTCCTGATAGTATGATTCTGCACTTGAAGCCTACAATAATCATATAGATTTATTTGATAAGAGCTAAAAACATGAAAACAATACTGTAAAATAATAAAATAATGCTTATCTCCTATCTTAACTGACAAAATTATGAGTCCTCACATTATTTGTTTACCCTGCATGACATATGACAGGATAAGACTACTACAACCTGGTACCTGGTAATACTTTTCTTTTTGTGAGAAGATAAAGCAAAAGTGTCTCCTGGATAACCTCAGCTTTATGAAATGCATTTAAAGATAAAGCTTATGTATCTCTAACTCTTCCACTCTCCGGTCACCGTAGGTCAGTGGATTACCTGCTCGACTCCAGCCTCCGGAAGATCTTCAACGAGGAAGAAAAGCACAAATAAGTCGGGATCATACAGGATGGACTGTCCCCTCCTGGGACTAAACCAGTCCAGTCTGTGCACCTTTACTGACCGTACAGAGTCTGTGTAAAGGAGGCTTTCATGGAGCAAGATTTCACTCATAAACCTATAGTACAGTTTAGGTTGTTGAAAGTGAAATCCTGCCACATGGAACATCCTCCTGAGGGTGCTGAATTTTAACCTCTCATGGTAATCTGGGTTGCATCATGAAAACAACTTCATATAGAAATGTGATGGTATAAAACTGTATGACCACTCCACCTTACAGAGGGAAGCCCTTCTGCTTTGGCAGGGTTTTAGTATCTTGACATATTCCTGTTACAGGCAGAGAACTCCTCCAGGATTGCCCTTCAGGGCCTGAGTTGTGAGCCATTACTCTGATTTCCAGAGCATCACCTCATGTCTAGACATCAAAGTGGTTATACCAATTAAAACCATATTTGATTTTTATTTCATCATTTTATATTATCAGCCAGTCAGTGGTACTGTAATAAAAGGTCAAAAAACTAGTTTGCCATTGTCTCTATAAAAGTTATTATATTGACTTTGATTGCTTTTGTTTCTTTCTTTAATATAAAGTTTCCTATTTTTTAAATAGGAGAGTTGCATTTGTTAAGTGGTTTTATCTGATGCACTTTTCCTTTGTTTCAATCTGATATATATCTTGTAGGCCTGTTGGCCTTCTTTGCACCATACTGTTACAAATAATAGATTCTACCAGCTGTATAGTTATCATAATGCCCAATACTGTTGTGTATTAAAGTTGTCTTAGACATAATATATAGCTCATTTAAAATGGTCTCTCCAGTACCAATAGTCAGGAAGCCTGTATTCCTGTCTTTTGATTGATGAGTTTGTGTTACATAGCTGGCTCAGTAGGTGAAGTTAAGAGTTAGGAAAAAACTGAGCAACCTTCCAAATAGTCATATCCTGGGGATCAATTCAGTATGTGCATGTTAAACTTACTGATAGACTTCTCAAATACTTGTGAAGATCAGTGTGTTATCTATGCAGAAATTGGGGACAATTAAAACATTTAAAGATACTTTAGACTTCTATAATTGTTGTCTTTTGGTGTCAAACATCTGTATTTCATACTGAGTTATGCAAAGAAAAGAAAAGCTTGTGCGCATAAATATGCTTAAAAGAAAGTTTTTCCTTTCAAAAAAATTTATTGTGTGATTGCATGACTATGATAATGTACATTTAAAAAAGGGAAATTGGATAAGCTGCCACTGTAAGGCAGCAGGGAACATGTGAGTTTTTGTGCCAGTTCTCACCAGGGTACAAGTTTAGCATCCGCTGTTGGTCAATGTGTCACATTGTGGAAACATAATTAAATTTAATTTCTGATGTAACAAAAGGTGCAACATTGTCAAGAAACACTTTAGTCGTTCTTGTTTTGGAGGGATTTTGTAACTTGGAGGGTGTCTGATGTTTTCAGTAAAATTTGGTGCCAGCAGTTAAGAGGAAGTTTGATTCGTCATAGCAAGAAAAGGAAAAGCTCCAAAGCACAGGTAATTGCTGTTATTGTCCCCAGTGATGGCAGTCCTTTTACTGTTTTGATTTACAAATGTCTGCCTTGACAAAAAGGTCATTGGAGCTTTATTTTCAGAAGATTTTCAGAAAAATATGTGCTGTAAAAAGAAAAAGGGATCTGTTGCCGTTTGAACATTTTGGACACGTGTGTGGTGCAGAGCCATATTTCCGATCTTAAATAAAACATCAAACCCTGTTTTGTTTACTGCAGTTTGCAAGAGGATTTTTTTTTTCTTAAAATGTGAAACTAAACCCTGAAAGTCAAAGCTGCATTCATTAAAGTCAACTGTACAATTTCTCATACTCTGTAACGCCTGGGCTACTGAAACTGCATAAATAAATGATATTTCAGAAATGTCTTCGATCTCCAATCTCTCAGCAACGATGACTTAACAGAAACTGATTTTTAACTGGCAGCACTCTGACTGGCTTAGCGCTGCTTATTTATGCTTTCCCACTTTGCTCTTAGAGGCAAAAAAGGTGCAATCCAGTGACCAGCTGAATTAGTCTTGATTGAGTCACAGCTGATACCACTTTTTCTGATGACGGGCACAAATAAAGAGCAAAGGAAAGCCAAGCGCCAACACCTACAGACATGTTCGTGCTTCATTTTGTGTTTTTGGCCCATTTGGCCGTGTCAGCTGTTAAGTCAGGTGAGCGTTAAAGCTGTGGTATGTGTAGCTCCTGTTGGCTGAAGGTTGACAAGTCAAGGTTACTGTAGTTGCTTTTCTGCCTTCATCCGTCTGGTACTTGTGCTTTTCCAGATATTCCTCAGTACACCACTGGTCAGTGGCTGCTGAATGAGAATCCACAATATGACGTAGATGGAGAACTTCCATTGGAGGAAAACATGTTGCCTGAAAACTCATCGGTGGCTGATCTGCCTACATATGAGGATCAGAACTTGCTGACGACTCCAGAGCCGTATCTTCTGCTGGGACAAGGTGGGTTAATGGCTCATTTTAATGCTTGCAATGTGATGTCTTCAAAGTTAATTTTCTTTTTCTTTTTTCCCCCCAGGTTCCAGTGAGGAAGTCCATGACTCCAAAGTATGGAAAATTGTTCTTGTAACAGCCATCCTGCTGGTGTCCTTAGTGGGATCTCTGGGCACAGCCTATTATCTGTGTGTCTGGAGAGGAGGCAGGATTCACTACCAGCCTCAGAGGACTTACGCTTGATTTGCTTGATTTGTTTAATAAAACCAATGTTTCCAAGTGTCACTGTATCGGACTATCTGTGTAGACTCCATCCTGTAACTGTGAACTTGATCTAAACCATACCTGTCCTGCAGCGGTAAGAACTTAGTGGAGGTGCGTCATAAAAAGCAAATTCCTGTTTCCAAGCAACTGACTTATGGTGACGTTTTCAAAGTTGTTGGTTAAAGCTGGAGGTCCGAATCTTCCTCTGTACACATCTGCCTCATCTACTTAATTAAAAAGAAAAAAATAACTACTCTGGTCTTTTTTTTTTTTCTTTTTCAATGTGTTATGGAAAAACCAGTAAGTTGGCATCATTAACCTGTATGAACTGAAGCAATACATTCACATCTTGACATGTGTGTCAGAACTCTGCTGGTGTGAAAGTAAAAGGTTCTTTTTAAATGTAACAAACTGGAGGTTTATGATCAAATGTTTATCACTTCAGACTGGATGCAGTGTGGGATTTTTGAACGCTGTTGATCTAAACATTTAAAGTTTGAATGCTGTGAAAGGACATGCACATTTGGTCAACTGCAGAAAGCAAATGCACCTCAACCTGTGCATTTGATACTTGGTTCCATGGGATTTTGTATTCAGTCTACTGACCACAAGGTGTCAACATTTGCTTTTTTTCTGTTTGACTCTTCAGCTATTAGGCAGGATTTATGCACTCCTATCCCCATGAAAGAAGTTTTATATACAGTACAAAACCAAAAGCATATTGAAATCTTTCCGTGAGAACCTTTAGACTGACAGGTTCCACAGTCTGTTTATTGCTTAGGTTATATTGGGCTGATACTCAAACCTTTATAAGGATGTAAATTTGAATAGACAATTATGACATTTTTGTGTAGCTAAATGAATATCCTACAATGTTAACTCACCAACCGCAATTAAAATGATCCTGGATTCTGAAACATGGCAACATAAAATTCCCATTATGTTATCTTGTATCGTTGAAATGATTCCCTACAGCTTTTTAACGTATTCTCTTTCATAAAACATATAGTTTGTAGTTTCTTTTATACCCCCACCCCTTACAAAAGCTCCTCTTCCCTTCAGGGACTTGCTAGGTGCCTTTTGGCAAATGTTTTCGAACTGATGCGAATTCATCTTCAGCAGAATTATGGCAGAAGTGGCTGTCAGGGTGTTGGCATAGCCAGTGTGCTGTTAAGAGTTAAGAGTAATGTTTTAATTCAGTGTCAAGCAAGTGAGCACAGATCAAATCCACAAACATTTATAAGTCCTCCTTGAGCAATATCAGGTGGCATTAGGGGGCCCAAGGAGACAAAAAGCTGATGAATTGAATTAATCTCCCCTGCTGTGATGGATGGGCCTGTTCACAGGGGGGTAGGAAAATGGGAGCATTGTTCATCTGTCACTCCAATTGCCATGTCCCTCTATGATTTGTGCCTACGTTGTGAAGGCCACAAGTGGCCAAACGACCTCCCTTTCTCCTTCTCATTCATCTCTCTGCTTTTCTTTTCTTCTTTTTTTCCCCAAGAACTCAGTCTTTCAATAGACCCAATGCTCCCCCACAACCCCTTCTAATATACATACAGGCAGAGGCAGAAAAACAAGCCTTCAGTCAGGACGAGCAAACATGAATATTTGTCACCTTCAACTGATTTAATGGGTTAATGCAGCTTGTGGGGTTGCATTAAGACTTCTCAGTATTTGTGTTTTGTCTGAGGTTATACATGCATTATGTCAAAATATGTGGTGGACACTGAAAATGTCTTCTCATGATGTCTTTTGTGGAAGATTTTTGCTTTTAAGTGAAACTCATGTTAGATTTGCTTTGTTTGGACTTCCTGATTTCAGCAGCTGACATATTTCATATATGTGCAGAGTCAGAGATTTACAGAGTAACTTTGCAATGTTGCTTAAATTTTGTGTTCAATAGAAAGCATTTGCAGTGAGGTTTGATATGCATTATGAAGATTTTATTGTTTTCAATTAGCTACATGATCTGCTAAAACTTAAACTTGTGAAATAGAGGAGTTGCCTTCTTCGCCCATTGTCATCCTTCTCTACCATTTGATAGAGCAACATTTCCAGTGATCATCATGAGTCTTTGTAAAGAATTGATTAACTAGACCTTCCTGAACTGTCTCTACCAGTTAGTTTGGGTACAAAATACCAAACAAAAGCATTTATCAGGTTGCTGTTTCAGATTTTGATAATTTCTCTATCATTACTTTATTATTAAATCTTATCTCAACTATTTGCTGAAGAAAATGTATTTATATTTATCTTGTTCAAAAGAAAAGAGAAAATGCAACGAAACACTTGTCTGTTTAAAGGCAGCTGCTTTGCTAAAAGAACAGATGCTTGCAGGTGATTCAGTGGAGAAAACAGATTCAATTTCTTCATTGCTTTTGTGCTATTGTGGATCACAAATTAAGATCTAATCATTTGACAGATAATAACTGCTACCAAGGGGGGGAAAGAATTGCAGAAAACTGCTATGGGAAGAAAATAATAGATAAAACGGAATAAGAGGAAGAGTAGCAGTTTCAGCTGAACACCCATTGTACTACTTGATGCAGAGGTGTTTACTGTATCTTAAAGAAAATGTGGCAACAGTTTAAGGAATTTGGTTATTCTGGAGAGGATGTTCCACTTGCATAGGGAACATTTACAGTGTTATTTCAATTTCAACTGAAGCAACAGAGCAAAAGTAAAATGATGTTCTCTTTATACTAAATAGTGCCACGAAAACGTTTAAATTTCTCGGCAAATCAAAACTCAGAGATTCTAAACAATAGAGAGGCCTACAATGACTCAAAAACAACACATTTAAAAGAAAAAGTTCCAAAAATGACTATATTTAGAAACACACAATCTGCGATTAGGCAAAGACTTCTGAAAACATCAGAGTAAAAAACAAATAGACATCAAAGGACTTGTAAAAAATGCAAAACAACCAGAATACACTAAAAATGTCAAAGGGGGTAAAAAGCAAATTACAAACACAGAGAAAGCATAAAAAGAACATGCAAAGAATACAGTGAAATAAAACCAGAGAAAAGTTGCAGGCATCAGGAATAAACCTGAAATTTAAAAAAGAAAAAGTCAGTTCAAACAGATGTAACACTACAATTAAACTGAAACAACTGCTAGTAAAAAAATCTTAAGGTAATAAATGTAAATATTTAATATCTGTAAATAGACTTTTTAATAACTTCAAAAACTTAAAGCTTCTCTCCTGACTTGAGCTGCTTTGTGTCCTCTCAGTCTGAATATCTGTCGCCCTGAAGAGAGACTGGAGACCTTAGATAAGTTTGTTTCATTATCCGTTACTGTTGATGTGAAGCAATTTTTGTAATCTGAAATGAGCTAACTAGCCCATCAACAAATTTCCCAATTTCCTAATATTGAACACACTTGCACAAATACTGACCCCGTGGTGTTTTCCTCAGGAAACCGGAAATGTCTGTGTAAAACTGGTTTCCAATCCATCGCGTAGATGTTGAATTTTACCACAAGATCACAAAACATAACTGCATTAGGTATTATAGTAGCTCCTGTGTGTGAGAAATGAGAAAAAAGTGCCGCCGTGAAACTCAAAGAAAAAAAAATCTTCATGACTTGAATTCATCTGACATTCAGATGAAAGAGGAGAGCAGAATGGCTCGCTTTGAAATACCATAAACTCACAGGAACACACACAATCATTAGTTATGAGCTATAATTCTATTAGGCTGTGTTGTGGAAACTACTGAACTCTCCCTCCACATAAAAGAACTCTAAGTGCCCCCCTTTAGCGAAGGACTACGTTTGTGGAAAGGCCACTTTAGGGCACTAACTGAAATGTTTAACATTGGCTGGTGAATTTATTGAGGTCAGCACAAGGCTACGTTTTCAAACACAGAATGGGGGGTGGGGGGGACTGGGGGGGTTGGGATTGATTTCCATGAATGATTTTATGCTGTTAGCAAAAGTGAAACAAAAGACTATCACGGCACATCAAATCATAATACAAAGGGAAAAAGGGAAGGCAAGATAAAAAATGAAGGGCAAGGCCAGCGCGGTGTCACTGAGCATTAAACTAATAAATATCACTGTGTCTCCCAAATAGGAAGACAAAGAGCGGAAAGGATTCTGTTGCCTAAGCTGTTATGTTGATGTAATCAAAGCTTTTTTCTCCTGAAGGGGCTGCAATTAAGGAAGTATTTATCTGAATTGTACAGTGTGAGATTGATTTTCCAACAGTAACAAAAAAAGGAAAGAAAACTTACTCTTAAACATCAAGTTTTCCACACTATATGATGTCAGTAGTACTCAAAATGATTGACAATCTCTATTGTATCTGTGGGTTCGATTCGAGAGAGCAACCTGAGGATGGCACTTGTTTGAAACAAAGAAACCGACAGTTGTAAAGTGACAAATTCTGATTTGACAGTGTGATACAGACCGTGTGCTTTCAGTCCTGGCAGAGCTCCCCCCTTCTTTGTGAAATGAATTAGGAGGACATGAAAACTGAGCAGACCTCCTGCAATACATTATGCATGAGGACCTTGAAGGCTCCTGCTGAATTCTGTTCAGGTGGCATCAGAGAGAGCAGCCAAGTGGAAATGCTGGCTGGTCACTTAAAGCACACTATCTGTGGTAATCTTTCTACTTGAAGGCGCCGCACACGGCCTGGGTTATACTCCTACTTGCAAGTTGAAATATGCAATGCAGGTTTGTGTCATGGCCAAAGAGGCGGTTTACCGAAACAGCTGGGGATTAAGAGTCTGACCCTCTGGCTCTTTCCTGCCCTTTACAACCGTAAGCAAACATCTGTAATCTAAATCAAAATCCACATTCTCAATTACTGACCACTTTATTTGTGGCAATCATTGCTGTCAACGCGCTGCATGCTCTCTATACAGTACCTTTGTACCTGTGAGTTTGACATCATTCGAACATCGGACACATACCGCATGATTCTCAAGGTTTTATTGTTACTAGATAGCATCTAATTTCCCATCTCTTGAGTTATCTTACCAAGACATTGTCTGCTCATTGTGAAATCAATATGCCATAGACCATGATGAGCGCGCACACAGAGGCAGACAAACACACTCACACAGGCATGGGAGTACAAGCAGTTTGCGTTGGTCCACATAACCTCTTAAAGAGAGGCTGGAGTTATTATGATTCATCCTCTGGAGACTGTGATTGAATTAAATTCCTGGGAAATCAATCTAAGATGGTATTAATAGAAAACATAGATTATGATTATATAGATTATAAAAGAAGAAGACACTGCCTCCAGCTCTGAAAACTGAAGCAAATGTGACAGTTTTAAACTTGACTTTTATCTGCAATCTATCTGCCTCCTAATCTGACTCTAGTGGTTGCAGAAGTCTGTCTGTACAGAAGCACGAGAAAAATCCCTCTGCTGCTTATTTTATTGATTACCTCTGCAAACATTGTTTCATCCGCTATTTCCATAGTTTGTTTTGAGTAAAATAGGTTACAGAGGAGTTTGTTTCATGTCCTTGATAAAATGCTGCATCACGTTGATTGATTGATTGAAATATTTATTTCAGACATTTGACAAACAATTTAAAAAAGAAGAATCCATATCCCACTAAATACAAACAAGCAGGCTATTGCGCTTCATTGTACAATCATCAGAAGTAGATATACTGTCTCACATGTCTGAAAGGAAGTAGGAAGAAGCTAAGGCTTATTAACTCCCATCCCTTTTTCCACACCTCATTGTTCTTATAATATGACAAGTTACCAGAAACACTTAAAAGTAACTTTATCAAAGCAAAAACAAAATTAAAGTATATATACAGGTCTGTCTCAGAAAATTAGAATATTGTGATAAAGTTCTTTATTTCCTGTAATGCAATTAAAAAACATGAAATGTCATACATTGTGTATTCATTACAAATCAACTGAAA
>JAVQJG010290452.1:0-15570 GCA_036024015.1 Craterocephalus amniculus | reverse complement strand
TTTTCACACTGAAGGAGTTAAAAAAATCTTTTTGTGAAGAACTGGTTGTGTATTTTCATCTGGAGTATAGCGCGACGGCACACAGCGCCTCTGTGTGTTGATCTTCAGCTCTGTGTTTACTAGCCGGCCCGGCCGCGCGTGCATGTACGTCCATGTACGAACACGCGGACACTCAACCCCGTCCTTATAAACAGCCGCCACAGGGCGGAGTTACGGCGCAGCGCCAGCACTCAAGATGGTAGAGACTCACGGCGGTAGAAGTGGGAAGCGTCCGACCGAAGATGAAGAGGATCCAATATTACCTCCAAGAAATTTTTTCAAGCGACAAAATGGTGTTTTGGTTGGGGGAGAGGTAGAGAGGCATTGATTGACACAGGCTTTGTTTTGGTTTGAGAGACAGCTCCACAGTACGCCACCTAAAGGCTAAACATTTCGCTTTTAGCTCCTTTAATTTATACCCTAACAGCTGCCCATAATCATGTAATGTTTTAAGAGCCAGTGGAATAGAACAACCCAAATCAGAAAGATATAAAAGTAAATCGTCGGCAGACAAACAAATTTTGGTTTCAATTCCATTTCTAATAATTCCCCTAATTCCTGGATTCGACCTCAGAGCAATTGCAAGGGTTTCTATTGTCAAGACAAATAGCAAGAGGTTCAAAGGACACCCTGTCACGTGGAACGACTGAGCCGGATATATGTAGATTGTAAATTACTAGTTCTAATTGAATATAAATTGAAATATTGAGTATAGCAATTTTATCCAAGATAGGAAATGTTCTCCAAAGCCAAATTTTCTGATTGTGTAGAACAGATAAGGTCACTCCACCCTGTAAAAGACCTTTTCAGCGTCTAAGGAAATAAGAGCTTCCTGAGTGTTTGGATGGTGGTATATAACATTAAAAAGCCGTATCATATTCGAAAAGGAGTGCCTGTTTTGTATGAAGCCAGTCTGATCAGGATGCACCACCGAGGGAAGAACAGACTCCAAGCGCAAGGCAACTGCCTTCGATAAAATTTTAAAATCAACAAACTCAATGGGCAAAAAGAGGACCACAACTGAGGATCTTTACCTTTTTTAGCAAGAAGACAAATAGAAGCTTGATTAAGGGTCTGAGGTTAATGGCCAAGTAACAATGATTAGTTGTAAGCATCTAACAGTAAAGAAGAAGGCTTATCCCAAACTCCTTTATAAAACTCAAAGGGGTAACCATCAGGACCACAGTGCTCATCTATAAAGCTTGCTTAAGCACAAAAAGTGGCGCAAGTGACTTTTTAGGACTTTTCTTGACGGGAGAATGTGTGTTCCGCTACATAAACTCTGAACCTTGCGCATGAACATTTTGGAGACGGGGAAACTGGCGGTGCTGCTGGTGAGATGATGAGCATCAGCTAAATTCCATGAGCACTCATTTATGAATTTCAGCACAGTATGGTCATACATTTTTTGATTGTAAAACAAAGGCACTCTATTGTTTGCAGAAGCCTAATTGTAATAAGTAGTAGCAATTGTAACAAAGTGTAGCATTACTGAGTAAACAAATATGATAATGACACTTGTGCGTAATGCTTCACAATCGATGCGCTGGCACTTCTTGAAGATTAAGCCAATGGCAGGATCAGGAGTGAGAGAGTATTTAGAGACCATCAAGATGTCCTGGGCAAAGATGATGACTGGCTGATATGCCGATTTACATTTCCTAGAGCAGTGCTCCTAAATCTATGTGCTGAATTGGGCGCAGTGTTGGAGCGATCCAACCGCTGGAACAATGCCATGCAGCTGCTGACAACTCTCGGCCATCCGGTCATGTTATCGGGGGATGGACTGCTGTACAAGCCCAATACGTATTGCAGAATCATCATGGCATGTCCTGCACAACGTGGCACTGAGGAATGATGTTCTTCTCCCACCTCGCCTCCCTCCCCTTCACTGTGAGGATCCTGCCCACAGCCCACGAGGCCAACACGCCATGCAGCGTTTGTGAAAAGAAAAACATAGACAAAATTCATTTAATGAAGTGGACATTTCAGAAAGCACACATTCTGCTCATAACTTGGCAGATTTGCTGTAATTAATCATGAATTTCCATCACTGATCGCAGTGAGCACGTGCCCACTTTCAGCTGTGCCGTGCGCCCTGGGCACACTCGTGTGCTGGGTATGGCCATCTCCATGGCTGCGATGCCAAGAGGACCGGGTATCTCCTCACACACTGCCTCCATGTGTCGAGTGACTGGAGATCAAATATAGCTCCTTCACTGCTTTTTTAATGCCTTGTGTATTTCAATAAAAAAAAAACCTTACCAGTCTCTTCTGTGGAGTCCGTCTCGTCTGTGTCGCCCTCATTCTCCTCTACTATGCCAACATATATGCTTGCAGGCTTGCAGAATTGAGGCTATTATTAACTCGAGCCGCGTGAGATTGGGTGTGGCAGGAAACCCACCTGTGGCAGACAGACCCTGGAGGTGCCATCCTCCTCTTTGCCTCCACCTTCATATCTGACGACTTCTTCTTTGTGTCTGGCACGGACATCTCTGTCACACCCACACCACTCACCGCTGCAGCAATGTGTTGCCACTCCACTGTTTTTATTTTACTACTTATGCCATTACTTATACTTTTATGCCCCCAAATAAAATGCTTTTATGAGACTCCACATCAACAACGAATACCCCTACTTCCGTCTCTGTGAAACTGCACTTTCACATCTTCTCGTTGTCATGATTCAGGTTTAAATGGCACAGATCAGCTGGAATTTTGATATGCAGAAATATCCGTGAGGTGCTTTGCATTGACCATTTATAGTATAATGTGGGCGTGTAGGCGGCAGGCTACGAGCAAAATTCACCTGTGCAAACTTTCAGGGAGAGTGATTTATAAAGGGAAAAGTGCTAGAACCTGTGCGCATGCACGGTTTTATAAATCAGAAAATTTGGTGCTGTACGCAAACTTTGGATTTTTGCCGGACGTCCACTTTCAGTGAGAATCCTACGCAGAGTTTTATAAATGAGCACCCAGGGCATTTACCCCCTCGGAAGAGATTTAAGGCATCAGTAAGCACCTGTATAGCAGAAGGCTTTTCAGGATCCTCAGCAACCGTCTGGCTATTGCAGGGGATATCAAGTACCTCAAAAAAGTGATCCAAATCTAACTCTGTCGGTGTGCACTCCGAAGAATATAATGAAGTGTAAAAATTTGTGAAGGCCAAATTGATTTCAGCTGGTTCAGATGTAAGAACTTGTCCCACTAAGATCTGAGATATTTGGCGTGACAAGGATGCCTGTCGAACTTGATGTGCCAACAATTTGCCTACTTTGTCACCTGCTCATAAAACTGAGGACCAGATCGAAGCAGTAACTCTGTGGTTTGCTGTGTCATTAATGTATCAAACTCTGATTGTAAGGTGTTACATTCCTCATACAGCTGAGGAGATGGCAAAACTGTGTACAATGTATCCAATTGAGAAATTCAACATGACAAATGTTTCCTTATCTTACTTTCGTGTTTCATATAAGAAATAATTTCATCTTGAATATAAGCTTTCAGAGTTTCCCACAGAAGTGAGGCTGAAACTTGTGGTGACTTATTATTAGTAAAAAAAATCCATTTGCTGTTCAATAAAGGAGACAAAATTATCATTTGGCAAAAGTCGAGTATTTAGTCGCCACAAAGGTTGACCAACTTGCGATTAAAATTTCAAATTATTTGAAACTGGTGCATGATCCGACAAGACAATAGCCCCATACTTGCAGTCCATTAAAGCAGAAAGAAGCCTATTATCTAACAGGAAAAAGTCAATTTGTGTAAAGGTGTGGTGAATCGTAGAGAAAAAAAAGAGTATGCTTTTAAATGAGGATTAAAGAATGGCCATGGATCAGACACCGCAAATTCCGTCATGATAGAATTGACAATTCTTGCCAAATGGGAAAGGGCTACTGCCTTGTTAGAGGATCGGCCTAACTGAGGATCCAGCCAGAAGTTGAAATCCCTACCCATTATCAAAAATAAGATGTCATATCTGGAACATGTGAAAATAACTGTTTAAACAATTCCTCATCATCATAATGTGGACCACAAACCTTCACCATAGCTATAGGAATACTAAAAATAGTACCGGTAACTATAACATACCTACCATGCAAGTCAGAGATTGTTTGCAAATGGACAAAGGGAATTGATTTACGTATTAGAATTGCCACACCTCTAGATTTACTGTCAAAAGAAGAATGATAAATATGCCCAATCCAACTGTTTCTTAATTTCACATGATCTACATTTCTCAAATGTGTCTCTTGAAGATAAATGATGTGAGCCCCCAGTTGTTGAAGGTGGTGTAGAACCTTACTGCGTTTCAAAGGGTTGTTGAGGCCTTTGCAATTGAAGCTGGTATAACAAATTTCTTGCCCCACCACAGTCATTGGTGATCTAAAGGATGACATCACGTACACGGATATAATAATTTTCCCCATTTATGTCACTGTACACCTGTAAAAAACAAACACAAGCAAAACAGGCAAACAAACAAACAAACCAATAAAAATTCCCCCAAAACTCACAAAAGCATCTCCCCAATACTGATGGTTATTTAGTTTATTTAGTGCCCCAGGAGAGAGTGCCCCTTTAGTGCAGAGAGCTGTTTTATCACATGGCAGATGCCTCGGATGGACAGCGTCTGAGACCTTCTTGGATCAGTCGCATCCACGTGCGGCCGGTTTTGAGGGTAACATGATTCCGCTCTCAAGTGTAACATGGAACCCACAAAAGCAGTTAAATTTTTTTCCCTTTTAAAGTGCACCACCAACTTTAAAAAAAGGAAATTATATATATAGATAATGATAAGCCAAAGGTGTCATTATTATTGTTATTAGATCACTCTCAAGCGAATATTTCTTTGTTAGGAATTTTAAAGCTAAGTTAGAGGCTCTCTGAGAGGATTCTTAGAGTTTTTAGGGACACGGGCCCTGATGCTTACACAGAAACATATGAATAAATGTGCCATGAACCATGAACCAGTCTTTCCATTGATTGTTACTTCATTTACTAATATTAGGGAAAATGAATGATCAGTTCCTCTGCGACAGTGTGTTTTACACCAGGAAACTGCAAACTGAGATGAGCTTTAGTAAAACATCTCTGCCACCACAGCTGAGTAGTTTATTTGTAAAGTAATCAACAAACTTGTATTTGTTTTCAGGAAGAAAAATCCAAAAGTGGCTTCATCCTTTTAGATGCTGTTATTTTGAGACTTACAACCCACTTGTCTCTCTTTACTCTTCATTACCCACCATAGACCATTACCTGACCAAGCTCAGGGACAGATCTGCCTCATATTTTTTATTATCTTTTTTTTTGTTAGTTGAAAATCTTGATGACTCTTGTACACTCTCTGCTCTTGATTCATAACTATTTTGGCCATCAGCACTTTTAAAAAATGTGTCCAGGTTTTTCTAATAGTACAAAACTTTAAGTTTTACTCAGTCTTGCTATGCCTCCCTGACTTATGTCTGGCCCCCTATAGGCGTACCACCCCCACAGTTTGGGAACCACTATTCTAACCGCACAAAAGCCATCAACAAGTGATATAAATACAGAAATATCTCATCAGAATTTAAAAAAATCCTGCACTCTCTTATAGGATTCCGACCCTGACCTATTACACCATGAAACAAGCACAGCAACATTTGCTGGCGGCATGAAACGTATCATTTTTACAGCAGACATTTTGGCATGTCATAGCTGGATCATAGCTGGAAAGGCTCAGGTGTATTAATGATGGCAGTATTGTGCTTGGAGGGAAGGATCCTGCTGATGTGCATTCTGGTTTATTCTCAAGGTTTACAAGGACTCCTGGATGAAATAAGTCAACACTATTGTGGTTCATTACTCCTAATATTTCATGCTGCGACACCTCAAAATCTAAAGTCTGCAGATATTAACTCATGCTATATTCTAAGACTGTGGTTCACAGTCTTGGATCTGGGACTAATCAAGAGGGTCCTGGGGTCTCTGAGGTATTGTCTTTGCATAGCCGTTGTGATTAAAAATTACAACCATGTCCAAACAGACGAGTTGAAGTCTGTTCTTTTAAACTGGAGATTTTGTTCACATGGCACTGGCGCTTTAGGAGCCTGAACCCAAACTTCTTAGACCAGGTACCTAATTGATTTATTAGATGCCATTAAAATCTGCTACACATGTATCGTCAGTCAAAAATAAAATAAGATTTTTTTGTATGAGAAGACAAATCAATTTTTGTCTATGTATGGGGGGTGAGGGGCAGTCAGGTAGCAGATGGAGCTACGGTAGTGTAACACTTCATGTCAGTCCTGTTACCTGGATTTTTCCTGCAACAGTTAATTAATAAAATGTGTCTGAGAAACACCTTATAGCAAATTATTTGTCCCTATTTAAAACCAAAAAAGTAAGGCTATATGTTGTTACTTTAACTTTGGCTTCATGGATGGACAGGATTCAGAATACAGTATTTATGTTGAGAATCGCACTAAAGCCACTTTCCAACTGAAATTAACGAGTCTACACAGGTTTTTCAAAGCCGGGTTGACCCGCAAACAATCAGTATTTGGCTTTTTTCCCATTGAAAAAAAAAGCCAGTCTAATCTCCATCTGGCAGCTGCGTTGCCTCTGTCCCCACATCTGCGAGTCTGATGATGTAATCACGCTGGGTTCACGTTGATGATGTCATCCGTGCAACAGAAATCTAAGCAAGTAAATAATAAATGTTGCCATTTTTGGTGACTTGTGAAGCCTATTTATAAGTTAAAGTTTTGTTGAAAAAAAGTAAACAATGGAAAGCGAGTCAGGCAGGAGTCAATATGTTTTCTTGTTTTGCACTTTAGTCTGTCCACAACTCAGCAGGTGATGGCCTATTTTCCCAGAGTATTTGAATTTGCGTTGTTTTGTTGTCTTTAATTGAGAAGCGACTGGCACAATGTCATGTTGTGGACACATACCGCCCCACATGAACACATAAATTAGCGGGTTAACCCGGGTCTGGCTTTCCTACCAGATGCCGATCAGAGCCGAGCCATTTGAATGCTATTTTAACCCGCATTGTCTGCCGAGACGCTTGGCACAGGTTAACGCAGGTCGGCAAGCCTTTCCCACTGCCATCCAAAAGCTGATTTTATGCGGGTTTAGTTGGGTTTTTTGACCAGTGGAAAAGGGGTATAATAAAAGCATGAAACCACACTGTGCACCACCCAGCACCATATCAGATATACTTTGCCAAATTGAGTGTTCTTCCCGACTATCCTGAGAAAATTAATTGCACCTTGGCTTGTTTTTAGTGCTTATGTGCACCAAAATTCATTTTATATGATTTTTAAAATTGAAAAAAATATAATTATTGTATACTTAATAATTATCTGGTGATTCCCTGAAATGATGGCGTGGCCCCTATAGTGGCCCTGACCTCCAGCTTGAAAACCATTATTTTTGTTCTTGTAAGGGTTAATACATCTGATATGGATTCTATGTGTGTTGGTGTGCACATGCATATAATCATGTATAATATGCATACAAATAGGTGTGTATATATATATGTACTGAATATATTGTAAGGCATATATGAGGCATAACAGAGCCTTGTTCTTGTACAACTGGGCTTTACTATGTATAAAAATATACTTTTTATATTGTAGTTTAGGTTTAATCGATAGTTGTTTTTATTATTTTACTTTCTGTATAATTTTCCAATTTCCTTTAATATCTTTTGGGGACAATACTGTACATGGAAACTATCCATTGGCTGTAATCTGGAATGTTTACTGTACATTCATATCTTATAAGATGTTCATTAACTTGCATGCTTCTGTCCAATTTAAATGAATTGACTTGATAATGTAACTGCATGGTCTTTTTAGACTGGTGTATAACTTTCTTGTCACTTGCTGATCTTAGCTGCTCCTGATTGGACATCACCAGGAATTTAAACTTTCTAATCAGTCAATCAGTCAATGACTTGAGCACAGTATCTGGGTCATAATGGTATCTTAGTAACACAGGATTGATAGCAATCTTTTTTATTACAAAAATGTGATAATCACGTCACTTCACTTCATTTCACAAACGGTAAACAACAGCAACAACTGAGTGTGAGATTTGCTTGTCAGTTTTAAAGGCTACTCGTAGGTTTTTATGGACATGGGAACAGACAAGACTTGGACAATAATTGCTCAAAATGCATGTTGTTTAAAGCCAAAATATTATAATAGTAATACTATACCGTAAACACTATTTCCTGCCCCAGGTTAGAGGAGGAGAATAAGCCGCTGGTTATTGCTCCTAACTATTGCCAACACATTCTTTGGGGAAATTCCATGGAAAAAATTTAAATATAATATGAAAAATATGGATATGTGTTTGATATATTTGTGGTTTGACATAAGTAAAAGATAGTGGACGTAACTTTATGTGATTACTTGAATTAATGGATAGTGACACTTAAATGGACGAAGTTGCAGAAGATGCAGTTTCATTGGATCTTACAACTGGAACTACTAGCATAGAACACAACTGTAGCTGTGAGAAATATGGTGATAAATGACAACTATTCGAAACAGTGGCATCTGCTATAAAAGTGTGTTGCAAAGACAATTTCTGTCCCTTTTAAATTTGTTCACCTGAAAATCTGGCCTATTGACTTGACTGCCATTGAGTCTCAGAATAAATACCACATTTTGCGGTTGGATTCTAAAGTTCTTGGACAGGATCTGGAAAACTTCTACCAATCACCTAACATGTAATTACCAATCACAATTTACTCCACACTTACATGCTTGTGACACTGCTGACAAAATAGGCATGAGTGATTAGGAGGAGTGAATGCCATGGGGCTTCAAATTATTTACAGTGATTTAACTTAACTATGAATCTTTCAGACTCAATAAAGCGATGAAATAACTCTTCCACGTGTCAGCTAAAAAGAACAAACAACCAAACTAAAATCAATGGGGATAAAAAAACAATCAACTTAGAAATTTCTCACTTTCAAATTGTGTGATAATTCTGTACATGGATATCGCTGTGAAGTGAGAATAATAATTATCATGGTGATCGCTGAGGATGCTTGTGTTGAGTGCCGGGACCATAAATGTGAAGGTGAGGTGAAATGCACCTTAAAACCGCCTCCCCTTTTATTCGGAGCTGTTTCCTGTTGACAGCCCACTGGGACTCTGAATTGAAAGGGCATGATCTTTTCTGAAGGCAGACAGGGGATTGTACAGATACTATTTTCAGAACCACATCAAGCCAATTAGCACAGCAGCAGCTAAGCTGGTGCATGCTGGGAGTCTGTGAATGCATGAGAATGTGTGTGTGCCTGTGTTGCATCTGTTTTATGTACACTGAGCCATATGCTCATATTCTGACTGTACGTGGTCTTGCATTGTGCTCCATGTTTCTTTGGAGCCATGTGGAGGGTTAAAATTATCCCGGGCTCGTTAGCTAAAGCGTCCCCAGTGACTGCTAATTAGCACATAATAGGACAGGCGCGTCCGCCACAGAGGGACCTGTAAATTAAGAATAAAGTTCATTTTCCTGTCAGAGACATTTTTCACAGTCGTGACCGCTCAACTACAATTAGCCTCCTCTCCATTAGCATCGCTCGTCAGCCGTGAACCATCAGTTATTGTTTGCTAACAGTGGTGTTATTCTTCAATGTAGCCTACACCACCAAAGGCTCCTGCTCCTCTGTTAAATTATACCAACCCCTTCTTTCCAGCTCATTTTGGTGCAATTTGTCATGTTCCAGGAGTTTTCCATGAGACTACTTTAATGGTTTGGCCTGATGGCTGAGGTTTAGTTAGCTAAGTGGTTTCAGGGGTTGTTCTGAGCTAACAGGAAAGCAGAAATGTCTAAAGGTGTGAGTTTGGAAGCAGCAGCTGGAAATAGAAAGTAAGCGAATCACATTTGGTTTGTTCTGTAATTGCTTCCCTCACATTCAGACAGTGGAGATAAAGCACATCGAGCCATCTGGAGCTCCTGCTATCAGCTTCTGTGGAGAACACTCACACAAAGTATTTTATAAATTAATCTCTAACGAATGAAAAACAAAACACCTCTAATGAACGAAAAACTCTACTCTGATTCATGTTTATTTCACTCTGTATTTCTAAAAGACCTTGTGCAGAATACATAAACGGAACATAAAGTTTCATGAAATGCCAACAGCTGCCAGCTCTTTAAACTTAGTGGCACCACAAATCACAAGCACGCAGGCAATTGTTTGATTTATCTTTGTCATTCAGGTGGATTTAAAGGTTTCTTAAAACAAAGATGTTGAATCCATTTAAAGGAAGTGCAACAAGTGTAAACTGCACGTCTTTCCTCTGTTGACGCAGAAGCTGCTGATTTTACTGTCGAAACAACTTTTCTTTGTTTTTTTGAGTGTTGATGTTTAAGGCTCAGGAGGAAGAGCAGTGGTCTGCCAGCCAGGAGGTCCGGCTGATTCCAGATTTCCACTGACTATGCGGAAGTATCCCTGGGCAAGAAAATGAAGCCCACATTGCCCCCCGATGTGTCTATGGGGTCTGAAGAGACAGGAGTAGGCTAAGCACTAGTACAGTATAACAATAGAAGTGCTGTTATGAGTTTGTGTGTGTGTGTGTGTGTGTGTGTGTGTGTGTGTGTGTAGGTGTGTGTGAGAGACAACCTCCCTATTGCATTGCAGCTACACAATTTTGTTCGTTTTGAGGGCACTTTGCAAGCATGACTATAGGAAAGATTTAAAGAAAAAACAACTCATATTTACTTTCCATTTAGAACGTTGTTTATATAATATGTTGTTTTTGTATTAATCATGTCACTGTACACTATGGTTTCACCCAAGAAACACCTTGTTCAGAATATGGACTGTGTCTTTATCCACCTATTTCCTATAAGTCTACTCCAATCTTTTTTTCTTTCCATCCTCTATTTTTCATCTCTTTATGTATTTGTACCAACCACATCTATGATTACTCAGCTATTACTCAGCCATTGTACTTTACACAACATGCACAGACTGCTCAGTGAAGTGTTCAGTAAATGCTAAATGGACTGTACCTACATAGGGCTTTTCTAGTCACATGTTGATTAGAAAATCACTCAGAAGCACTTACAATACATGCCATATTCCAACACACACACATACACACACACACACACAAACATACACACACTCTCTCTCTCTCCATCTATCTCTCTCTCTCTCACACACACACACACACACACACACACGTACACACAACAGATCTGTGAAAATTACATTATGTAAAATGCAATCAATCATTTTAAGTTAGTCAGTTGACTACACTATATTTATATGGTACTTATTTATTTATGGTGTCTTCAGGGCCATTGCAGGGAGTGCGGTTTAATTTTACGTGAATAGGTAGTCAGTTGTACGGATGGAATTTGGTAGATACCAGTGAAAGTACCGAATTTGGTACCATCCGTAGTCTGGCATGAATAAAAGATAATGGAGACAAATGGGCAGAATACTTATCACACATGTAGAGACTCTACTTCTTTGAAATACTGCTTTCGTACCTGGTCACTTAACAGCCTTGTTGCCAACTAACTAATTATCCATCAGAAGCTCCTCCAGTTGTTTCTGGTTTGCGCAAATAACTTTTCCATCCTTTTGCTGCATCCTCTTTCCAACATTTTTGAGATGTGTTGCTGCCATCACATTATTAATTAATATTTTCTATGAAATTATCTAATGTCTCAGTTTCTCCCTGTGTAAGAAGTGTGGACTTATGACACTTGTTAACCATTGCATTATTTTTGGATGAACTTTACACCGCATGACTTTTTTGTCAAATTACATACATACAAATTGTATGCATGTACTGTCTCTGAACTTTTTACATTTTTTCAAATAGATGTAAAAATATGCATGTTAGGTTAAGTGATTCATTGAAGCTAACTATAAGAATGAGTGTGAGAGTAGTTTTTATCTCATTGTGATGGACTGGGTGCGCCCCACCTCTTGCCAGGGCGGTTCCCTGCGTTTTTTTTTTTTATTTGCTTCAAACTTTCACCTTCATCAACATTCTTCACTTTTATATCCCGTAGATATTTGACATTGAATGTTAAAAGTGAATTATAATAATTTCCATTATATTTCTATCACTGGCCTGACCTTAAACTGAAGAAAACACTGAACAAACAAACTGAAACTTCAATTTCTTTAAATTACTAGGGTTTTTTTCTGCGTTTTCTCGCTGTTCTGAGTATACCAGTTAACGTTATGGTAAACAGCCAGGATTAAATTCCCTCCAGTATTGAACTTTGCTTTCATTTGTTTCCACTAATCGACAGCTGATATTTAAAAATCTGCAGAAACTGTAAATTAATGACAAGAGATGGAGAGAGCCGCTGATGTCGCCAGACAGCCGATCGATCAGCGAGCCAGGGAGTCTCACTTCCCCTTGCCCCACCCTCCCTAACCTTTACCGCCACTGGTCGACAGCTCCATCAATCAGTGTGAGTGACAGCTGCAGCGGCCGCTCAGCCTGCTGGTCGATAGCATGGATTTTCTCCTCTCAGACACTGTATTATGACATCTGATGGTGGGATGGTTAATATTGCTTTATATAAGATAAACAGACAGTGAAGACGACCTTAGATCAGTGTGTGTATGTGTGTGTGTGTGTGTGTGTGTGTGTGTGTGTATATGTGTTGTTTAACCACGGTCGTTGTTCAATTACACTCTGAATGGAGGATGAATGCAGGAGGGAGGGGATGATTGATTATACACAGAGGAACTCCCCTTATAAAGATGAAGGATGATAACCAAAGAATTATCTGACATCTGTTTTTATTGTTTAAATGGATCTCATGGTCAAAACTAAACCAGCTACAGTACTTCACTCTGTTCAAGGAGGACGAGTAGGCCTATCACATCACACACACATCGGCCACTTTATCAGGTCCGCCCGTTTAACTGCTTGTTAAAACAAATATCTAATGAGCCAATCCCATTCTAGCAACTCAATGCATGTAGTCATGTAGACATGGTCAGTGTGATTCGCTGAAGGTCAACCTGGGCATCAGAATGAGGGAGAAAGAGGATTTAAGTGACTTTGAATGTGGCATGGTTGTTGATCTGAGTGTTTCAGAAACTGCAGATCTGGGATCTGCAGATCTGGCATGGTTGTTGATCTGAGTGTTTCAGAAACTGCAGATCTGGGATTTTCACCGGGCTGAACCATTGATTTTTAAAGCGTTTCAATTAACAAATCGCATAGGAGTGCAATTATAATGTTAAACTGTTCCTGATCCAGGCCTCAGCAGCAACCGTGGTTTTACAAACCCACTGACATCTGAATAAATTCTTGTTTGACAGTCATTTAAACATCATGTGACAACTACAGTCATCTGTGAAATCATGTTGCTTTTTCCAAATTCATCATGGATTAAAAAGAAAAAAGTCCTACTTCTGAAATTTTCAATTTCAGTGAATAAAGGTTTTTACTGAGTGAAGTTGCTCTTAATATTTTTACAGTTCAGATCCCTAAACTTGTCAGAGAATTTTGGATCCATTTTTTTTGGGCTCATATTGCAATGATGACGGTAGATGAATTTCATTGTCATTTAAATGTTACGTCCAAGGATATGCCCTGAAATATTCATACTTCAGAGACCTCACCCAATGAGGTGAAACCATGGAGAAGAGAGGTACTGCGAAGAAAATAAAACTTTCAGATGTAGAAACCCTCATCTAAATTCTTTATCTACACTGTCAGGTAAAGAAGAAGTGGTCAGATTTAAAACTCGCCACCAAAAAACGTTGCAGCACTGAGGTGCAGCAGCAGCAGGCTGGAAGAGTCAGAGTCAGCCAGATCCCAGCCCGACTCTGACCGTTACAGAGGAGATGATCGCGGGATAATCGTGTCCGACTCCCTCTCCGGAATCACAGGCAAGGGAGACACAGATCCGGAGGGTTTTAAATTAGTAACTGACACAAAGCTGACATGAAACACAGATTCACATTTTTCACATTATTCACATTATTATTATTATTATTTCAAGAGCTGTTTACATGCTTGAACGACATCTTGAAGTTATTTTTTTCATTAAACACTTTTTAGGTTCTGCTAAGCAGCACCAAAAACCCACATTCAGATTTGCGTACACAAACTCAGAGCTGACGTAAAATTTGATCATATCCTACACACTCCATATTGATAAATATGCTGTCTTGCGTGGAAATGGTCGTATACTGTGGCGTCTCTGCATTTGGGGCCAATAGGGCCTGGACTCACCAGATGTCGCTGTGGAGCACTCTGAAGATACAGCCCTTATAGAGTACTAAAAATATTAAATAAAAAATAATAATACTCTGTAAAGACTAATTTTCTTATAAAGACTATCGTCATACAAACATTCATAAATTATCAAGATCTTTGCCCATGAATGCCGACAGTTGCCTACTTAATTGATGAACAACTAAAATGATGGTGCGCATGTCCAAAACTGTTGTTCGTAGAAAGCCGTGGGACACAATTATCGTGGCCCCAAGCCGATGTCATCCAATTAAAATACTGGGATGACATACGTCAATAAACTGGGCAGTTTTCATAGACTGTGGGTACTACACATCAAGCTAGGTTGATTTTCAGTGTTAGCGACTTGGCGAAAGAGTTGAAAAATGAATGAAGTTGATTCTTTGATTAAACCTAAATGTAGCACTTTGCCAACTAAGCAAAAATTAAAAATTAAATGTTTGGGACCTCATCACCCAGTGGGTTTTAACATCATTCAAGTGGGAAAGGACAAAACCCATTCCTTCAACCCGGAATGGTTCAATAGGAAAACATAGCTAACTGCAAGTGTCGCCAGAAAATCGCTGTTCTGCTGTCCTTGCCTACTCTTTGGACGAGAAACTACATGGACCTCATCGGGATTCAAAGATCTGAAACATGTTTCAGATCGCCAAACATGAGAGCAGTGGCTCACATGTTGAGAATTCTCTGAAACTGGGCTTTCTTGGCAGTGCTAACGCAGCAGCACAGCTAAATTCCGCTCACAAACCTGCCATTGAACCACACCACAAGCAAACTGTTGAAAACAGGTATGTGTTTCGAAGAATCACTACACGCCTAAAACTCTGTGGTAAATGTGAAATCGCCTTAAAGGAGCTAAAAGCAAAATTCATTGTTTTCACCCTGAAGGGGTTAAAGCGGACAATGCAAGTCTGGGTATGTTTACCATGCAGTGCGCACCCCAAAGCTGTATGGGGAGCTCCAGAGCGAGAAACTAGGCGACAGACGAAGAAGAACGTTGTAAACACAGGCATCTTACGGTTGTCTTGAACAGGCTACGGCTAGTTAGCATGGCTTCAAATGCATCTAGTAAAAGTAATTATCAAAGCAGTATAAAAGCAAATACCGAATCGCGGAGTAAACATGCATATTGGTCCAAACGGATTTACGACCGGCCTTATAGCGGTAGTGTTGTGTATTGCGAGACCTCCAAACCAAAACAAGCGCGAGCGTCAATGGGCTAAACTGCAAGCGCCGTTTCTGGTAGGGGGAGACCTGATAGAGGAGGAAATGTCCG
>JAVQJG010290374.1:0-11528 GCA_036024015.1 Craterocephalus amniculus | reverse complement strand
ATGGACCGTCCTCCGCTGCTATCCAGGTATTAATTTTCGTGTTCGGCTGGAAATCAATAATCAGACTTCTATGATCTCTTATATTTTCTGTTATGACAACCCATTGCTACATAAGTGGTAATCATGGCTATATAGACACTGCGCTTCATAGTAATAAATATTTCAACAAAACGGAACGCTTTCCACGCTATACTTGCAGTAATCTCTACACTAAAGCCTACCAAGCTTGCCTACCAATATGGAAACGTAAACACACAGTCACGTGGTTTTGTGACGTAGCTGCAAATCCTCAATACTACGATACACTAAATTATGTTGTTTCGAGTAAATTAATGACGCTACCCACTCAGGACACTTAGATTACATTAGACGAGCAGTATGGAGGAATATTGAAAAATTTTTGTGCGCTTTTATGGACCATTTTGAATGAGCGCCGTTCAACATCACTGTAAAGGAATTTATGTAGAACTAAAACCTCCCCACATCTCCGGCTGCATGATAAATATCAAAAACGTGTTCCAGTGATAATCAGCGTGAGGGTGAGTAGAAAATGAAGGCACATCATTCTGAGGGTGAAGTATCCCTTTAAATCTCAGTAACAGCTGGAGGTTTTCACATTCATGGATTGATTTCCTCTTCATATCGCATAATTAATAGCTTTTGAATGAAAAACAGGACACCCTCTCCAAACACTGGAAAACCCAAGAAAGTTTCCAAAAGATATTTGTTAAATCAATTCAAAGGAAATTACAAGCAGGCTGGGTTCTGTGTTTGGAAACAGTGGAATTGGATCAAAAGATGAGGCCGCTTGCATTTGTATCTGCTTTCCATCATGTAATGGATGAGGTTAGTCATCCCAGCTCTGTTACAGAAAAACTTTGTTCTTTAAGAAGTCTGATATCCTGAAATGACAGGCTGTCTGTTGAATCCACCATAATATCCTCTCACATGCAGCGTATTAGTCTGTGGTTGTCTTTTCTCTCATGTAATGTTGGCTGGACTGTTTGGATGCAATAAATTATGTATTTTGAGATCATCGGCCAGTTGGACCACATCCTTTGCAATGGAAAATAGAAAGAAACTGCAAAAAATCCAAAAACAATTAAATTTTACTCCAGGTGCAAGTTTCAGAATGACCAAAGGGAAGCACCAGGAGACGTTTGGATTATCAGATTCCATTGGCTCTGTCTTTATGACCCACTGATAATTATTGGGATCTGTGTGGTCTGAGTTATAGAAAACAGGACACAGTTTAATATATTTTTGACTTTGATGAAAGATCTTCTGAATATCTGAGACTGAAATCGTGGAGTTGAACTGATGTCTGAACTGAATCAACGTTGATGTGGTTTTAATTGCAAGTTTTTTTCTATAAACTGCCATAAATCTGCCAAGAACCAGTAAAACATTGTGGAAATGTGTCACTCATCAGTGATCTGTGTCTAAGGTGAACGCAGACTAAACGTTAACCTTTCTAAAGGTCATTGCTCACATGGTTCACTAAAACCAAACAAATGCCAATTAAAATGTAGATATTCCACATTTTCATTTTTATTATAGTCAAAGTACTTGGCAGCTTTATTCCTACTGGCTAATCCAGTAATAACTCAAACTATAACTAATTAATGATCAGAAATGCCCAAATGTACGTTTTTGCTCTTATGAGATGGATACAATGCCTGGGATCAAAATATATCTTATATATTTTGGATCCATTCTCATTATTTACATTAGGTTTTTCCCAGCTCATCACATACTGTAATGACCCACTTGTGTCTGTTTTTAATGTACGAGGTTCCACTTTGGCAAAAATCTCCAGGACGCAGGAAGCTGCTGTGTAGTTGTATATTCCTGCAGAAAGTGGCTCAGCAGAAACCAGCTCAAAGATTTTGTACAATTTACTATAAACTACATCATGTTTTTGTTTGTTCTTGTTTATGTTACTATAATGGCACTCTTTTCATTCCGCTTGTGTTCTGAACCACCATGTTGAAGTCAGTCTAGCAATCAGTATTTGAGACGCGTGTGAGACGCATTCTTTCCTTTTCTTGAAAATGTTTAGTAAAGAAATTAAACATAATATACAGAATCGCACGGTCAAACAACTATATCGCTTCCAATGTGTCTGGCTTCAATCTACCCACAAGCCTCAGCTGCCACATCACATTCACACAGTATCAAGTTTACTGGAAGCCCAAAAGTTTTTAACATTCGCAAATTATGTATTTTATCAAATAAATTATATTATAACTATAACAAATGATTTATCTTTAATGTAAGCGGCCTTTCCTGTCACTAAATTATTTCTCACTATAAAACCATGAATTTGGCTGTAACAGTTACCTTATATGACACATAGTGGACATGAACACCACGACCATCCCATCAGATTCAATCACACATCTGATTTGATCTGATTTACTAAACTTCAAGATTCTCCAAATCCCACTTATTATTTGATGAACGAAAAATATGAAGGAAGCCTCATTTTGAAAGATTGCAATTCACACCCCTGACATTGTGGTAGCAAGTGGGCATATTAATTAGCTACATCTGTGACCCCTACTGGTCTCAGACCAGTGCAGCAGAACCAAATGGAGTGCCTACAGCGGGATCTGGAAGCCGCTTGTTTAGAGAGTCTTACTGATTTCTGATCACTTCATAAGTGAATTGTTCCCTGTTTTTAAATCTTTGGCTAATGCAGTGCTTGTAATTCCAGTCTCCATTCGGCAGCATAGTACAGATTCAGCCTCCAGAACATCAAAACGGCCCTGAACAGTCGTCTGTCCGAGGCAAAAGTCCAGTAAGTGCATCCGCTGGATTCTCCACTGTCTCTGCTACCGCCAGAGGTGCAAAGACTTCACAGACACCTGGACAGAGGTCTCACTCTGATGGATTTTGTAGAACTACATTTAACGCTTATAAACTATGGCCAGATTTTGATGACCGCCTCAATCAAAACGACAATGAAGCTTTATAAATTAACTTTATTCTGGAAAGAGCTATTAATTTGATTTTTCTCCATAAAAACGTTTATGTTATTGATTTATCATTAATATTATATATTATATACATTATATAATAAAACATAATATAAAATAACATACTAAAACACTATATATATATATATATATATATATATATATATAAACAAAACATTTGCATGACCATTCAGAGCAACATACAGTTCTTGTAGTCACCCCTTCAAACTGTTTTTGTATTGTATGTATTTTTTCCATTGTTTACATAATTACATGTACATGAGGATATTTTGACGAGTGCTATTAGAAGAGTTCAAACTGGAGGACGATCCTTCTACTTCCTGAACCACAGCTGCCCCCAGCTGGATAAAATGTGATGGACTGTAAAACAAAAGTATCTACAAGTAGGCTATATTTCTACTACAAATAATTCCTTAATAAAAAAAACTCAGATAAAAAACACAGAAACAACTCACATCTGCTTGCTAAAAGTCATTTTCCGATCAATATTTTTTGCTGCTTCTCTCAAACCACACATGCATATTTACAGTACGTGCACAGACCTCTGGCTTCTCAGCACACATCAGACATCCAGTGACTTTGTCTGAACACACTTGCGTCTTTCTTTTTTTTCTCTTCAAGAAACAGATGGAGTCTTGTTATGCAACTCTAAGATCAGCCCAAAGTTTGGAGCCTGATCCCTCACTGCTGATATCAACCCCCCCCCTCCCTCCAGACTGGACTCTCTGTCCTAGCAGAGAATCACTCTCCTGTTCCCCATTTACTCATCCAGTCAGTCCTGCAACTGGGGAGCATTTATCCAGCGTAACCTGGAGCCGCCATGAATTGCTGCTTTAAAAACTACAACTAAATTGGATTCATGCAGGTCTGTGGTGACGTTGCGAGGGAGACGGAGAGGCCAACCTGTCAGAGCCTGTGGTAGAAAACAGTGCATGTACTGTCCGCGGTGTGTGTGGGTTAGTGTGTCCGCCTGTGCATGTTTCACCATGGAAACCTTGAGAGTATGATGTCATGTCTTGTTTCTCATTGTTTGTCAGTAAAAGGTTGGTTTTAATGTGTGATTGACAGAGCTGAGATGAGTTGGTCCTTAGTTAATGGTACACAAAGATGTACTTTTACACATCCACATGTCGGCATTCATTTACATTTATTGCTCACTAAGAAGTAGAAGGGCCAGTCCTAAGTCCTCCCTTACCTTGCCCTCCCTTCCATTCTGTCAACGGGCCTCTTTTTTTCTGGAGATCATAGAGGTCATCCAGCCAACCAAATGGCCAGCAGTGCCTCAGCTGAAAGGCTTGATGGCCAATTGATCTCTTAAGAAAAGAAAGACCTGAATTCTAGAGCCAAGGCAGCAGAATTGAGATCAGATTTGACTTTACAACAGTTAAAGACAAGTTTATAACATTTAGGTTGTTGATTATATGAAATAAATAGTCTTCATGAACTTCAGGGATTTATAAAGTACTTTAATTTAATTTCATATAACTTTTGTGTTTCTTGTAATTCTTATAAAATATATCATACATAACCTGGCCGACTTTTTTATTAGGTGAAACAAGTCTCCTGGCATCTGATAGAAATGTATAACATGCTTTGGTGAAAATGTCTGTGACAGTACAAAAGCTTCCTTCCCAGCCATGTCTTTGCAGCTCTTTTCATAGCAGCCAACCTTTGGTTTTCACTCGCTCAGCTCCACCCCTCCAAGCCCATGTAAACACAAATTCTAACACAGATGACGGTGTGTTCAGACCAGTGAGATTTAAACAAATCCTGGTCTGTTTGGAGTAGTCAAAATTTTCATTTGCACTAATGACATGAAAGCTAGGAGTTTAATCGCAGGTGAACCTTATTTCGATTCTCATCCAGTATGAAAACAAATGAACCATCCAGTCAAGTTTACAGAGAAAGTGACGTAGGTCTAGATGGTGGATATCTGGCTGCTTCTCCTGCCGCTAGTAGAGGCCCAAAAACCATATTAGGTTTGAACATCAAAGTAAACTTCAGAGAATATGAATATGAAGCTCCTGTCAATAGTCTCAATTCTGTTCTTATTTATTACTTTTTAATAATAGTTTGTTATTGCATTTACATAATAATGAGAACATAAAAGGAAGAACAGCCGGAGAAGAAAAAAATAAGGAGGAGAGAAAGATACACTAGATATAAAAAACAATGAAATCCATCCACAGACAGACCACAGGTGCCGAAACCTTTAGGCCACAACCCCCAAGACGACATATACTGGTGTTTGTGACATTCTCTTCCACAATGACAATTATTAATTATATATCAGATGGGTCAACCTGCAGGTTCCTTTAAATATAAGCCTTGAAAACAATCTGTTTTCATAAATAAGACTAATGTGGATTTATGCATTAATGTGTTTAAGACTTGGGTGCTGATTTACGAAGGGCTAGCACGTACCAAAACATGTGGATAGCACATGCATAAATCGGTCGCAGCTGATTAGAACCACACAAACAGGATTCCACCTGTTACGCTGGCAAAATAGTATGCACTTTCCACTCTGCACAGATTGTTGCAGGCTCCACAACATAGAAAAAAACATCATGGGATGGAGCATGAGACCACTTTAATGAAGATTACGTCCGCCTACTGCAGGATCTGCTGCTGCACTCTGGAGCCGCTGGCATGGACATCCCTAACTACCACATGAACCTCTTCGCCCACTTCTCTTGGAATAATGGCCGTCATCAGCCCAGACACACTGACTAGCTGTTGTGTGTGCGCAGCAATGGTCCCTGTGTGTCTGGCCTCAGCAATGTGCCACACATGACACTGCCGCATCCTGTTGTGACGGCTGCAGACCCCGACACACCAGTTATCTGCTCCTTGCAGAAAGTGAGCTGGACCTGATCCTAAATATTGGTCAGAGGAATCTCTTCTAACGGCCTCGCCGGTCTTATTTGTAGTACAAGCATTTTTTTTCTTTTTTTTGCCTCCTCCTCTAAACTTCATCGGCTGTTTTTTTTTTATCAGATATTCTCCCATATTGCAGCAATTCTGGTGACATTCAGATTTTCTTTCTGGAGCTCAGCAATATTTTTTGTTTGTCCCCTCTACTAATATTTCAACCTCAATTGGATTGAATTTCATTTTGCGTTTGTGGTTTCCTTGCGCTCCAGATCCTTCCACAACAAAGCAATAGCACCACTAAATCCTCATTTAAATACTGCTGTTTGCACCAGTCATCACCCGCTAACCATGGAAACATAACCAGAGCTAAATAATTGTGGCACTATTAGATATGGGACGCAATTTGGAATCTTCATAAATCAGGGCCTAAATGTGTTAAATTCAGATTTATAATGGTTTGGTTTAGATAGCCATGCTAAAAATCCCAAATTTGTTTGATAAATATAGGTTACCTGGCGACCCCCTGAAATGATGTTGCAACCAACATGTGGGCCCTGACCCACAGTTTGGGAACCGCTACTCTAGACAACCTTTTACACCCTTATAGAAACATAATGAATAACACCATCCCATGGACACAACTTCCAGAGGATCCACCTTTTCGTTCTCCACATGTCTCTTTGTCTTTGAGTCATTTGCCCTGAATAATTAAAGGTTTGAGCTCTTTTAATTCAAACTTGATAACCATGCAAAAACATGCTGCAGCTGATTTACTAACCTGCCGCAAAGAAGAATGTGACAAACTAGTGCTTGCCTTGAATGAATTCAATTCAGTTTAACTTTATCTGTATAGTCCCAATTAACAACATTTTCATCTAAACTTTCAAAACAAACAAATATGCATGGAGCAGAGATGGCAGCAACCGGGTGTCATCATTACGCAATGTAAGGCTAAGTGAATCTAAGTTTTCAACCATTATAAAGACTGAAACCAAAAGACATTAAGTTGACATTTTAAAGGCTTAAGCCAATTTTTATCGCACAAAGTCTGTTGTTCCTTCTAGTCCGAGTTCTCTTGAAGCAACTAAATGCACATAAATCCACAAATGACAAACTAGAACTCAGACTAAGCAAAAAGCAACTTGGAACTGCATAGGTTTCCTACCTGAGATGTTAAAGGGATACTGTGTAACGTTTGGCCACTAGGGGCACTGCATTATGTTGTCGCAAAAATAAAAAGTCTCCACCGTTTTCACTTTCTTACTTTGCTCAGCCATGACAAACTTTAAATAGAAGAGGAGGAAAAAGTAGCACAAAGTAGAGCCCTCAGCATTTATAGAGGGGAAACTGTAAAGCAAAGTGCTGCAGGTCCCTTGAGAGACAGATTCGCTCTTGCAAAGTTAGAATGTCTGGATTCTGAAGAGGGCTACCCCCTTGGACTGCAGATAAACATCAAACACTGTATACTGACCCCAGAAATCATCCGTTATTGCTCACATTAAGCTGATGTTTGGGTCAAATGTTACATGCTGTTCCTTTGAAGAAAACATTGGGAAAGTACTCTTAAAAAATTATTAGCTCCAGTTAAGTGAACAAAAGAACTGCTTGATGAGAATTTGCTGTTAAAAGAAAACAAAAATTGCGAGAACAAAGAGTTTTGATGTCCTACGTCCAAGATATAAAAAAGTGCAGCTTTAAGTTGTAGTTGAATGAAGGTGGAGGGGTTGGACAATTCCACTCTGGGCTTTCACTCTAAGTAAATGAGATGTTTTCAGACCCAGCTAGTCCCAAACAAAGTGCTTTGGTTATGTTATACTAAAACATACAGTGCTCTCTAGTGCAAAATAAAGGGAAACTTTTAAGAATATGTCCAGTGTAAGTACAGAACTGACTTCATTTCCCATCACCCCCAGCGTGAATAGCTGCTGGTCTTGGTTGAGAAACTCTAAGGCAAAGTCACAGGGGGATGCTGGGAGCTGCTTAAATAGCCATCAGCTGGTGCTGAACCCAGGAAAGCAGAGAGAGGTTTAAATGCAAACATATGTGGACCAATGCATGCTGATGCTGACACACCACAGATGTGTGCTTGCTTAAATGAGGCTACATGCACAGGAGATAACTAAACAGGCAAGGAGTCGGTGATCCAGTGCAGGATTTTGGCTCCATGTGAACTTCTTACGGGCAAGAGTGTAATTTTGGATTTCATTGTTCTGCGCTGCTGCTTGTGAGTGATTACAGGCTTGATTGAAATGAACATTGGGCCCCTGGCTCTTTTTCAGCTTGAGGTCTGCTGACATTTGAGCATAGCCATTTGCAACATTCACATAAAGCCTCCAGTGTATCAGGAATGTACAAACACATTAAATATATACTCACACCAGCAGCAAAACCTTCATCTGCACATGACAGAATCAACAGGTTATGTAATCCAAACACATTTCATTTCAACCATTTCGTGGATTTTTGTGGAAGTTTCGTGGTTTAAAGAGAGTTTTGTTTCCTGATAAGCAACTCATCCTTTAACTAAAACAGTTTCAAGTCTTGACACATGATACAGAAGGTATGAAAGAAAAGCCAAACGTTTCTCTTGTGATCCTTTACAGCATAAACATAAGAACACACCATGAATAAAACAAGAGTTTGTTCTTGAAAATCAGTGATTATCATCTGCTAGCTGAGCTGGCAGCTCTAAACCAAATTGTCAGTGTCCCGAACTAAGTTTTTCAATCAAACCCTCATTTGGCCAAACCTCATCCTCTCTTTTATGGAAGCTCTTAAAGACATTCTCAGTCACTGAACATTTTTAACACTGCGGTACACTTGTGTTGCAAAATTATAAACCCTGGCAGCTCCGACGCACCAACATGCCTGTCATCTTTTACACACAACTTTTCCCACCTGAACATATTTCCGATGTTTTCTGACCAGTTCGCAGTACTGTAGGTACAACATGTCTCAACTCAACTTTATTTGTAAAATACTTCAACACAACACTTGAAACAAAGTACTAAACAGATAAAAAGATAAAACACAAAATTCATTCAAACCAGTAGAAAGGACATTACAATTTTTTATGATTACATAATGGTGCGTTCAGTTTGGACTCGGAAGTCCAATTTTCAGAGTTTCCATTCGGATATACAATGTGAATATCCCTGAAGTCGGAAATCCGACTCGGAAAGGTGGTTATGACTGTTAATTTTAAGGTAGATGGTTTTGTCATGGAGATATACATGGAGAACATAAAAATAAACAGGGAAAAATAAAATGGTGGGTATTCCCATCCACAGGACGCAGCATACCTCCTGCACGTGGCTGTCCATAAATCCACAGGCTTGCTTTCATCTAAGCTCTGAGCTAAATTAACAACAAATGTTGTCTATTTTTTTCCTCTCCCTCCACAAGGTTGTGATAAAGTGCTTCCAGAGGAAAGCTCCAAATGGCTTCATGTATACTGTACTTCAGGCTCACATCTATGAGTTTAATGAACAGGCGCCTGTTTGGACTCTGCATAGAGTAATCCCTGCTGCAGCATTTTAAGCAAGCTTACAGAAATTGCTGCACTTACTGCTCATGCTTCATCATCCGACCCCATTCTAGACCCACAAACATTCATTTCTGATTATTTCCATCAAAATTACAATCAGATTAAGAATGTGGTCTAAAAACAAGCCCGAGGTGAGTTGGAGAAAACTCTCTGGTCATGTCTGGCTTGTGGAAAGTGAAGTTGGTTTTCACGGTCTGCAGAACAAATAAACAGTAGCAAGTCTCGATTTAGTGCATTTTTTCTGACCAGACTGAAGTCCAAAAACTGCTCTAAGCAAAGCATGTATCCACAGATACATGGACTGAAATCACTCAGCAACTGACCACAGTCCAGCAGTGTTATTTAAGGCTCTGTAAACTCCCGGCTTCCAACCAGGCATGCCATACATCATTTATTAAGCTGTTTTCTCTCCGAGTGTAAACAGCAACACAGGAAGGGCACTTCTTATAGCATGATGGATGACCACATGTAAATAACATGACAGGGATCAGATAGCGAGAAGAACACCAGAGATAGAGCAAAACTTAATTAAGAAGAACAGAAGCTTCAAAGACAAACAGACAAACGGTGCATACTGTACATACACAGCAAGGTCTTCATTTTCTACCAAAACAACATGTTCTTCTCCAGCTGGTGAAAGGAGCAGAAAAAAAATCAGGGATTGTTGATTCCAGGGATCAGATGGTGACGTGACAAATGAGGGACATGAAGAGGAAACACTGATTGAGATGATACTCTGATAGAAGAGGTATGTGCAGGACCTCTTACATCACAGTGGAGGTAGTGCAGTGGTTGGTAAGCTGGATGGATATGGACTGATTAAAGCTAAATTGTTTGTTAAGAAAAGTAAAGTACACATTTTGTTTATTGGCCAGACACACCTGGATTAATCAGTTGTCCAGTAATGAAAGACAGGACACAAAGCAGCTGGCTTAAGTTTAGGAAGTAGTTGAGTTGTGCATAAAGCCCAATGACTTAAGCTGGCCATACACTGTGCGATTTTCTCAGTCGTGCCTCGCAGGTCCGTCTCAAACTGCACGAATGGATCGCAGGATTCAAAAGTTCGTCCTGCACGATTCATGTGCTCACACTGTACGAAGCCCAGAAGCCCCGGTGGTCGTATGCGACTCGACAGCTCACACTGTGCGTCCAAAAAAATGATTCTGCAATCAAGCACTAACTTTCGTGCATGACTACAATAGAAAAGAAAACATGAAATGCCTGAAAGCACTGTTTGTGGCTGTATGATGCCATGGCTATTGATGGTGAAACTTAAATGATTTTCGTTATTATCCGGAAAGCCTGAAAAACGACTAGAAATCACTGGTTTATCAGACTTGTTCTTCAAGTGATTGTTGTCACCTGTGGGAGGATGCGCAAGCTACATCGAGTTTGCCTCTCTCGCTCCTTCACCTCTCTGATTGCCTTCATGTCAATTTCAACCGCCGTCTTTATTATTTATCCTGCTGACTTACCGGTTAAACAGAAAACCAGCATCACTGACCGATGCCGAACTCCACCTTCTACCTGCTGTGGTTACCAGATCTGTATTTCTGCAAGATCTGTATGTGTGTGGACTGCACATGCACATCACGTTCGCTATCTTGGACACAGAAATACGGCAACAACAACTAGTCCAAACTTTTTGGTAAACACATTTACGTCTTCCTGGAATGATCAGTAACTCAGGCTTTTACTACTTTTCTTTAAAAGGTGTATGTGTGTGGACACGTTTCCCATTTAAAACAGCTCCATCTGCTGGCCGCCTGTGGGTGGTGGTTCTGCGGGGAAGTGTGACACAGCTTCAGGATCTCATTACATCACGGTGGCAGGGCTCCTTGTCTCATCCATCTGTCTGATAAGGGAAATGCTCTGAGCGGCAGTTGATTTTTTTTTTTTCTTCAATGTTCAGCGTCAGTTTGTAAACAGGAAGAGGAGGATAAAACGTGCTTCTGCAACCGGAACAGAGAAAATGACAACAAGTAACGGGAAGAAGTGAAAATGCGTTTACCAAACAGATCTGAGTAGCTGGTGTTGCTGTATTTCTGTGTCCAAGATGGCGGACGTGATGCGCATGCGCAGTCCACACACATACAGATCTT
>JAVQJG010290364.1:0-42260 GCA_036024015.1 Craterocephalus amniculus | reverse complement strand
AGCGGATAGAAAGAGAAAAACATCAGCATAAACTCTGAAAACGCACGAATTTGTCAGCTTAGCAGAAACTCACCAGTAGCTCTTTGTACTTTGGCCTCTTTGACTCGTCCTTGGTAAGGCTGCAGGAGACCCAGAGGAGAATAAAAACGACGTCAACTTATTAGAGGGTGCAATTCATGCTTCTGTCCCTGGGGGGCAGAATTACACAATTAAATGAGTGATTAACAGCAGAAGTTTTCTCACCACACGTTGACAAAGGAGATGAATTTGGGGGAGAAGCGCCTCTCCTCTGAGTTGGTGAGCTGGGGAGGGTCTCCTCTCACCACCTGGGTCAACTGGTCAAACACACTGTTCCATTTTGGGTAAGGAAAACGTCCGGTGGCCAGTTCATACTGGAACACACACAGATAAGAGGTTGGAGGAAAACTGAGGAAATTTAGTCATATGGCACGACCTCCAGGATGTAAATAAATAAATAAATAAAAACAAAGGAAGCAAATTACATTTTTACAACATGGAATATGAATATATTGATGTTTTCCTGCAAGTTATTAATGTAAGTAGTTTGTTATGAAGGTAGGATGCTGTTTTCTTTCAGAAGCAGACGGGTTTTGCTTCTTATTATGATGTATTGTGTGACTTACTGGTTTAGTTTAAATGACATAATAAATTATGACATCTCATATTGGAAAAGGCATCCATGTCTGTAGTTCTTTGTAGTTTTTTGTTTTCTTTGGGAGGAGTGCTAAAGATGGAAAGTTGCTAATGCTTACATCCTCTGACACGGTCAGAATCAGTTATTTTTCTTTTTTCGATGGCTCTTCATCGTGGAAATCACGTGTCTACTGAATTACTGATAAGAGTCCATTCTTGTGACATTGATCATGCTATATGGATGCACTTTTTCTCTACTGGGTTAAAACATTCTCAACTTCTAAACCCAATTTGAGAGACTCATAAACAGCATTGGATGATTAAATATTACAGCCCGACCAATTTTGGGGCTGATGCCGATATTGGAAGCTTTAAAAAACTATATTCGATACATTGGCCAATAAAAGAACATCGATATATAAAGGATATGTATTGTACAGGAATACAAATACTTTAATACCCGGAACATGATTCAAGACTAAGATACAGAACTCTACATGATGAAAATAAGGAACTTTTAACAATGTCAACATAAGGTCTGTAAATCAGGGATAGACTGATGCGCTACTGGACTTGTTTTTATTTTTTTTATCTGCATTATTCAACAAATATTTAACAATAGAATCTTTTTTCATTAAAAACATTAAATGAAACTTAGGAAATAACTTCAGTGGGTAAAGTATGCATTTAATTCTGTTCAATCTCCATGAACATTATAAATGCATGATGTCTGATTATTAAAGTAGTCATTTTAATGTTGGGACAGGTACGGAGAGGCCGGCGTTACGGCTCTATGAAACACATGAAAAATACTGAAATACGTGCTTTATTTCTACATTTACACTGCCATGGTATTGCCAATATCGGGCGTATCAGCCAATGACGATACCAGGAAAAAAATGCAAATATTGATAAACCAGTTGGCTCTTAATAAAAATGTGTGTCAACCAGATGAAAACCGGCTGGTAAGTTGTTTCTAATATTCCTGTAGATGAGACATGACTGAGTTCAGATGGCTCAACACCTCACAGGCAGAAGAGGTTTTAACTTTCAGGATCTTCAACTTGTCCACAGACTGATGCACAATGTTAGTTAGTTAGTTAGTTAATTTAGTTTATTTTGAACAGTAACACATTCAGAAAACAAAACCAATGTGAGATTTCTAAGTTCTCTTTATGTCTGATGTTGTCATTAATCAAAGTTTGAGGACTTAGAAGTTTGTTTTGGTCTCTCTTCTTGCTGCTAATGATTAAAATATGAATCATTAGTTGAAGCTCACCAGGGTGATGCCCAGGCTCCACACATCTGAGCGCACATCGTAGCCTTGCCGGGATGCACTGGGGTCTATCCTCTCCGGCTAAAACAAAAGGAGAAACAGGACTTTCAGCTTTTGCACTTTGAACATCGTGTCTCATCTTTTCCTGCTTTGAATGTTTTCAGTGTTCCCATACTCCAGAAACAACTCCCTGATGTAAACAGCCTCTCCCCTGATAATACCGAAGCTATTCATCATCACCGCCGGACATGTTTCCACCTGCCTTCAGCCTTTCCGGCTCGCACACGCGCGCTCACCTGCACGTCCTGATGCTTCACCGCAGACAATGAGGTGTGTGAGGGGAGGCTGCAGTGCTGCAGAGAGGAGGAAGCACCTCGCTGGCCCATTTACAGGCCTGAATTAGATGCTGATGTCACCCAGCAGAGTGCGACAGTCTGAGCTGCAGATTTACACAACCGACTGCTGCAACGACCCGGCTCCTCTCAGAGACCGGACCTGCACATCACTGCAGAGGACGGGAAACATCTTTCTACCTCTGCACTCAGATGTATTGCATCTTTCAGCATCTGTCATCACATAACAAACCCCTTTATATGATGATAGAACAAAGAAAAACAGCTAAAAGCCCGAGGATAACGGACGGAATCCTTCACTTAGATTTAGTTACATCTACGTCACGTAGAAGTTCTGTCCAAAGGTTTGGAGTGAGACTAAACCTTTGTTTTAGTGTTTCCAGATGTAAGAATCAGGACTTTGTTCAGTTTAAATCAATGATTAATAACTTGTAACCTATATACAAAAGTTCATGCCCACACTGGTCTTTTTGTACTTTTCTGGAGTCCCTCACTCCTTCCACAGTAATCATGACGTCACATGACGCTCTTTCTGCGTTCGAGATGGTCCATTACTGGACCTCTCCTTTCCACACCGACCCAACCAATATTTTTCAGCTTTCTTCTTAAAAATGAACTTTTGCATCCCGTCTTTTCTTCCTTGATCCCTCCGGTCAGTAAACGTCAGTCTGACTCCTGCACTCGCAACCGTTAACACAAACTCTGCATGTTCTTACATTTTTGTCATATCTCAGCGCTCTTCTGCGTTAACTGATGCACATACATCCTCAACTTCTGTATCTGTAGTTATTAACGTGCAGGAGAAATGTGTCGTATCAGCTGTCTGAAATGGCTGGAATGAGACTCTGTGCAATACATCACGCCAGTGTTCAGTTAAACTGGTTTGACAGCAGCCTCACATATAGACACCACAGCTCTTTGAATGCAGCACATCACCATTTCTCTCTTTGACCAGCTTTTCCTGTCTGATGAAGGTCCCAGAGACTGAAAATACTTTCCACACTGAAAGTGACTGGAAGCGTTTGTGCAGCCTGCAACATTGTGGCGGAAGAAAAACAAAAGTCATAAATATATTTCTGCCATAGAGGACCAACAACAGTTGCAGCTTTTAGAAAAAACTCTGCTGAACCCTGAAATACGCTCGCAGGGTGCTTATTTCTATAAGGAATAGAAACATTTGACAGCTAATATTTTACATAAGGTCGAGGTGCTTTTGCGCGGAAAGAACAGAGAGGAAACCATGTCAACTTGAGCACAACTTCTCATAAAAGCTGCAGCAAATCAGGCATTTTAGGTTGTGACAATCACAAAAAACATCATAAATCCTGGAGTGACTGTCTAATCGTGCTTCTGTGTGTCGTAGCTGCATCTGCCATGGTACACCTTCAAAATGTCCAGTTGTTGGCATGAGATGCCATGAAGCATAACACAGAACAGTTGCAGCTCATCGCAGACTTAATAATGATATATAATAAATGTAAATATCACTTATTAATGTGTAAGATGTGTTGCTTAGTATGATTGGGGTCCTTGACTGTTTCATGTAGGGTTTAAATCGGTTTCATAAGTATTGTATTGTCTGTTTGCATCCAGGCTTCCTCAGTAAGAATAATAAATAATAATAAATAAATAGCTTCCATTGGAGACAAATTAACATATTATGTAAGCCTAAGAATTAAAGCGTTGCGTATTTTGGTTTGTCAGACTCAGGAGGCTGCAGGAACGTGCATCATAAAAGTCAGTGTGCCATCAAGTCAGAAGCACTGACTATTGGAAACTTGTGACAGCTTAACAAAAAGTCCTGGAAGCATCTTCGGTTTCATGTCAGAAGTGTTAAAGTTCAGATATTTTTTGTGCTCTCCTACAACTTTTATCTTTAGTATCATGAAAAACACCTTTTCTGTTTTTTTTGGTTACTGCAGGCTGCATTAATTGTTGTTTTCTTCGGTACTGCATGTTTTAGACGTTTCTGTAACTGCATACACCTGTATGTTCAGTTCATCTGAATCAGTTCTGTTGGGAGTCGGAAACATTTAAAACATCTAAAACGTCCTGATTGAGACGCGCTGCCCTACAGCAGGGGGCCTCGTGGTGAAACTGGATTTCTATCATTTATTTATTATAATATAATTTATTTCTGCTTCGCCACTCATCCGTATCAAACACCACGGCCACAGATTCCTACCGAGTTCCCACATGTGACAACTGAGAGGTTCGATCTTTCAGCTCAGTTTAATGCTAACTCACCCTTCATCTTCAAGAGTCATGACAAACGACAGCCTTAACTCTGACGTCTTTATGCTGCATTTTGCTCTTATTTCTGCAAAATAAACAACTTTAAAGATCTGAGTTGACGCTACATCGATCCTGATGTTCCATCTTCATTGTTGAATGTTTGGAATTTAAATAGTCGATCATTTTTTAGCTCCGTCTTTCGGCCTTACTCATAAAAACAACCTTTAAACAACATAAAAAAGAGAATAACCATAATTTTGATGCATTGCTGGTTTTAATCATCTCAACTTGCAGAAAATCCTCTTTATGCAAATTATTTCTTGTTAAACAGCAGAGCTTCTCTGAAATCATCGCCTCTGCAGCCCGAGGTGCAGATTATGTCGCGTGCACAGATCTAAACAACACATTAGTGGCTCCTGCGGAACTCAGGTCAGCTGCTCGACGTCATCGGGCCTGCAGCAAACAGCAGTGCTGTGATCACACACCAGGTGTGTGTGCCAGCTGGAGACCAGAAACGGGTGCTGGGATTCCTGCGCCCTGAGCTCACCGGCGTGGGAAGCTCCCGGCCGACTCGCTGCGCGTCATGAATGAAGCCTGGAGCGTTGTTGGAGGCGGCGCGACGTGCGTCGTTGTACCGCTGGATTCTGATAGTGCTTCACCAAATTTAGAATGGAAACTACGGAGAGGGAGGAGGACAGCCCCACACGGTGACGCAAACCCGCGACAGAAAATAACCTGAGGTGATGACGCCACCATGAGCTCACCTCTCAGAGCACTGAGCACTGACACTCCAACTGGTTTTACAGATTCATTTATCTGCCATTTGGCTCATTTAATAACAAATCTGAGTCAAAGATTCAGTTTAAAAGTTGAAGGGGAACAACTCTTCGACACAGTCTCAGTCTCTTCATGGAAAGCATGAAACGAGCCAACACATTTCTTGCTTCTCAAATAACTTCTCAACTTCCTTTTTAGGTCTCTGGCTGGGTCAAGAGGCCAAATGGTGCAGAGGTAAAAGCTTAATAGATTCGCTCCAGATGAAGGGGAAAGGGTGAGAGGTAAATAAGTGATGCCCACACAGCAGGATGCCACCGTATCCTCAGGTGTTAAACAGTTAAAGGTTAGCCAACAATCAGAGGTTTTTACGGTGTCGGATTAAACACAACAACATGAAGAACCCGAACTTAATTCAGGAAAGAGTCGCGCATGACTGGATAATAACCGTAGCATCTCCTCCAGAACGGGACAGCTGATCGGAGACACCGACTGGAGCCTGACGTCGCCTTTGTGCTGCGTTAAGTGCCTTTTTAAATTTAATCTGGTTAGATTTCTGCAGATCGTGGCAACGCGAGGCGACACGGTGGGGGCCTTCTGTCAGTTTGGTGTATAGAGGGCTTAACGGGAAGAGTAACGCCCTAATTCATGTTGAAAAAGCATGAAGAACATCTGCTGGAAAGGCAGACCAGAGTAGAGCAGGTCTACCATATCCAGCCTGGAGAAGCAGAAACATCTAATATGAGGAAGTTTTTATTATCATGTTACTCACGGCCATGTACGGCCTGCAGCCTGCATCTCTGGTTTTGGCGATGGAGTCCACCAGCTGGCCGCTGATGCCAAAGTCGCACAGCTTTATGTTGCCGTTCCTGTCCAGGAGGATGTTTGACGGCTTTATGTCTGAGGAGAGACAGAAAGGACAAAACCCATGAAAAAACACTTAAAGTTAAAAATAACACAATGTTTAGCATCTAATTACCTCTGTGTATTATTTTCAAGTTTTCTTTTAAGTGGTTAAGTGCCTTCACAGTCTGTGGAATACAGAGAGAGTTAGCTTGATGTTGGTTCATAAGAAAAGAAGACAGTGATGAGAAAAGGACTCACAGCTAAAGTTATTTTTCCTAATATCTCTTCTGGAATCACGTCGTCTAACGAGCAATATACAAACTTGTAAAATTTGTCTAACGAGGTAGCCATAAGTTCCATGCAGATCCAGCAGTCGCCCTGAAACACAGCAAACATTTGGTCAACTGCCGGAGTAGTGGCACCAACGCCGAGGCTCAAGGATTCGGCCTCCTGGCTTCACCTCTCTGAACAAAGCGCCGTAAAACTGCACGATGTAAGGACAGTCGCTGCTTCTCATGACCACGTCCAAGTCCATCAGCAGCTGCTTCTGCTCCTTCTCTTCAACGGTTGAACGAATCCTCTGCAAAAAGATGCCAAAGAGACAAATAAACTAACTCTAGAGTTGGGCGATATGAACCACATTTCATATCTCCATATTTTTTACATAAATGACCATACATATCCCGCTATATATTTATTTTAGTTAAGTACCCAAAGAGAAAGTTCTGATCTACAACCTTGAGTACTAAAAGCACTCTCAACAGCAGATATGCATTAAAATAGTTGACTTAAAGTAACATATCTCTATATTAAAATGATAAAAAATGCTTTTCAATAGACATAATAATTTAATTTATTAGATTAAATTATATTAATAATAATAATAACAATAACGATAATATCGTGTTTGCATTGTCCCCATTTGTGAATGTGTTGTTGTCTGCTGTTCAGAATCAATATTTTATTAAGGAATATGATTTGCATTTTGTCTTTCATAACATAAGATTTATATAGAAAGGAACCTGTTGATTCAGAAGGGAAATTCAGTTTATCAGAAAAAATGCCACTTATCAATTAATCGATCAATAAGATAAAACAACTATCAATTACTTGACCATCTGCATCCTAAATATAAAACTTTCTTTTTTCGTTCTGTATCTTGTGTGAAAAGTCTCGATATTTTTTGAAAGTCTCAACATATTGCCCAGCCATGTACAGTTCTAATGTGAGGGCTCAACCCCGGACGGGACGGCTCACCTTGACCGCCATGATCTGGTTACTTGGCTTGTGCACCATCTTGTTGACGGAGCCGTAAGCCCCCCGGCCGATCTCGCCCAGATCTTTCAGATCTTCGGCCGTAAAGTCCCAGTGCTGCTCCGGGGAGATCTTCAACTTCCCCGATGACTCGATGCTGTGTGTTCGCAGCCTCTCTCTGACAAACACAAACAAGCAAATTAACAAAAAGCACAACAAAAGCCAGACTGTTGCACAGATGACCCAAAAGCTCACTCACATGTGTGGGTTTTGGAACGGAGGCCCGGCCGTGTTCAGTGAGAATCGAGTTGCGGGTTTAATTGAAGGGTTGGCAAAGTTCAGCTTCAGGGCTTTGCGTTTACCTGAGCGGCAAAAGAAACATTACAACCAGGTTTTTAATTAAGCCGCAAACACCGAGGGATGAGGAAAAAACAAAGTTAGAGTCACAATGTGGAGTGAGTGAAAACAAAAACATAAAATGAAACAACACAGGGGCTGAAGGAATGATCGGATGTGAACATAAATCACTAAAATTCATGGATATCATGCTTTCCATAGAAGAGGGGGGAGGAGGGGTTCAACTACAGTCAAATTTCCACCAAATACTCACCTACAATGGTTTGAAAACTTAGAAATTAATTAATTCTTTGGGGCTTTTTTTAAGAAAAGTGCATTTACTTTACAGTATTTCAATCCTTTAATAAGGATGTTTTGTCTGAAGCCAGACGTTCAAAACAACACAACTCATAGGCCCCTCCCCCTCCCTCTCTGCTGTGCTTCAGCTCAGATTTCCCTCTTATCCTTTTTCCACCAACACCAAGCAAGTTGGATCCCAAACTGAACCCCTCAACCATGGGTGGGTGTGCCAGTTAAAATCCCCAGTTACAACTGGTTGAAACAGAGAAGCTAGCTTTTTACCAGCAGAAAACTGGTTCTGCAGCAGCCCCAGTACATTTTAATGCTGCAGCATGTCAACTCATGCTGGAATTCTTCAGGATTCTTCTCTGGATCCCACTGAGCAGATATTCACAGCTCAAATTAAACCTAAACCTAAAGCTGATTTGGTGGAAAACAGATAACAGAAAGACTTCAGCTGATCAGCAGGTTCAGACACAAATCTTTCTGAAAGGAAAGTTGGTGCTTTGAGCAAAAAAACAAAAAACAAACAATAAATAAATAAATGGATGTCCGGCTTTTTCTTCTCTGCACTATCAGAAGTACTCGGCATCAGACAGCAGGTTTATTGTGGCCTACAAATGAAGACAGTTTGAAAATACATTTTAGCTGAATGAAAAGGTTCATGATGGCACTTTCTGCAGGACTGGCGGCTTAACTTGCATTAGTTTTACCTAAATGGACCAAAATCAAAAGCTGACACTTTGCGATTTCGACTCGGTAGTCAATGATCAATTTTAATGATCAGAACAAAGCTACGTTTGCACTGATCAAATTTAAGATCTTTATGTTCACAAAATGGCTAAAAGCTTAGAAGCATCCAATAAGTTCTGTCAAACACTTACTGAAAGCTGAAAGACAATACAAACATCAGATAACTGGTTCCATATTGGCATTGTTTGGATTAGATGGTCTTTCCCACATGTAGTTGTTAGCGATTTAAGAGTCAGGGAACAAAGCTTGGATATTTCTCTGACTCACTCGTTACAGTAGGATTGGTCTAATGCTGCGCTGTGCAGGCACATCTACCTGAACGGTCAATCGATGCGGTCGCAGCTGGGATCGGGGATAGAGCCATAGACAGGAATGGTCAAACGGACCAGTACTGAGAGACTGAAGGCACCTGGTGGCAGGTGTTTGCAGCAGTTTGTGATTCTTACTGAGCATATGGGACGGTACAGTTTTAATTCTCAGTCAGCCCAGTTAAAAAGCTTCTTGCACAGTGTACAGCAGGTGTGCACAATACTGCAAAACTTTGTATGGACCTGATACCATGTATATAAATGACCACTATTCTTGATGCTTTTTAAATGGGTCTGTCAAAATATCGGTGTGAATGCAACAGGATTACATTAAACCTCTTCATTATGGCCTGAAACCGTTTTTAATTCCATCATAAATGTGAGAATATCCATCCAGATAACTTTAAACTTGAATTTCCCCAAGACTGAAGCTGACTAGCTAATGAAAAACGTCCCACAACCACAACCGAATAATACTGCTGGGTCTACTCATCATGATCTCTTCATAAAAATGCACCAAATTCTTCCCTGGGATTAAAGGATTGTCATTTTTTAAGACATTCTGGGCCTTAATTTTGGTGAATTAAACCTAAACTTTTAAGGGATCTGTGGATACCTTGCTCATTGGGCCCTGAATTAAGGCACTGACATAGATCTGTTACTGTACATACAGAAGCTGAGATCAGCTGTGTTTGCACGTTTATTTAACGCTTATTTAGAAATGGGAACATTTATTTAGATTATCTACAATTATCCAAATGCAGTCAACTAAGGTTGCAGCGATTGCAGTTTTCTGGCTGATCACTTCAAGAAGCCTGATCGGCCGATTACGATCTTAGTCGACATGTTTTATTTGTTACTTTTTTAATAACTGATAGCAAAAAGGTTCAATGTTTAAATATTATTTTATTGAAAAACAACTAACAATATTTATGAAAACCTACAAACTATGAGGCAGAGTTCTGAAATGTAAATGGAAAGGTCAGCCGATGAGGTTTGTCAAATCGAACGTATTGTTTCTTGCGATCTATGAAATCAGCGGTTACCTCTTCCTTTTCATGTAAAGAAAACAAAATATTAATCTTAAGAAAATCATTAGAAAATAATAATGACAGAGCACGGCACCTCACTGCTTCCCTAGTAATCTACCTACGAAAAAAAGGCAACTCAAGGAAAATATTGCAGCAATTTTCCTTCTAGTGAACATATTTTTATGTTACCTGCAGTAAGTGCAGCAGATATATTGAAATTTTTAAGCCATTTGTTTGTAAATGTAACACGTAATTAACACCACATTGCATTTCCACCGCTTTTCGAGGCCTCCCGGTGCCTCACGCTTCCGATTTCAATGCATAAAAACATAAACGTTGCATGCTGCCAAACACGAAAACAAAACACCTACATTCAGAATGCAGACACACAAGCCCAAAAGGTGGAAAGAAATCTACATCAGGATAAAAACATGCTTCTCAGGCTAAAGATTTCCACCCCTCCCCTCCACCCAAAACACCACAAGAATGTGTGAGCAGGAGCTCCAAAGCACTTCAACGAGAAGCGCCACTCGAAATGACAACTTCAGCAGACCTTGTCTCAACATGTAAGTGCAATGCTAAAAGTGCACCCATGCCCGAAATAAAACACAAGAAAGAAAGAAAAAAAACTGAGTTGAGGGGAAAAAAGTGATGTGACAACATGACAGGCGCTATTTTTGTTTGTTAGTTGCACACTAAAAACCAGTGAGTCAATGCTTCCAAACTTTCTTTAGTAGCCAAAGTTCCTTAAATCACACTGAGAGCGGCCGACGTGGAGAAATCTGAGGACAGGGTCTTGTGCCAAAATATCAGAGGAAGCTTTGAATGTTAGACGGATTTCTGTGCAGCACAGAAATTCTGTGATATGTGTTTGGCTGGACATGATAAAAATTCCTTGGATGCAAAATGAGGTCGGTCTCATTTTTCTGTCAAAGCATCAGGTTCCGGCACAAGCCTGCTCGAACCCATCAGAATTTTTTGACTTGGATTAGTGGAGAACAGCAGGACAGGCTCCCCCATACCAGACTGTCAGGCGGAAACAAAGGGATGTGAACTGTTGGTGCTGAAGCAAAAGAGATTTGGCTTACTTGGGGGGGCTCCAGACAGGTTTATCTGAAACCCTAGAGGTGAAAAGACAGCTTTAATTTTCCTTCTTCCTGGAGAGACTGCCTTCTGGCTACTCCCCTCGCTTTATAAACCTCTTCCAACAAACCCGAAAAAGGTTGAAACAACCAGATAAATGTGCTTCCACACATTCTGGAGCATCCTGTAGCAGCTTTGGTACATTTCTGGAGGGTAATGTTTCAGCATGCGTTTATAAAAAGGAGCCAAAAGCACTCTGAGCATGATGAAATGACAAAAAGGTTAAAGAAAAAGAACAAGGATTCAGGGGTGAGATGAACAACCATTATGAAACGGTTTTTCACAATAAAAGCTTATTGTCGGGACAGCTCACCATCAGTCAGCATCATGTCGGGAGTTAGGAATCATTAGTAAGCAGCATTGAGGTAGAAGATGAAAACAGGTTTATATAACAGAGCTAAATGTTTCAGATAAACATGGAATAATCACAAGTATTGCTTTTACAGAAAGGGGAAAAAGTCTTGAACCACCCCTCATTTCTTTAGATTCTGCATTAAAAATAAGAATTTATCAGAATAAATAACTGAGTTTCTAAGGAGAAGCTTTATTGTCCACCACTGAGCGGAGCTTCCTGTCATTTCTGTAGTCTGTAGGATCTTCGAAGGATTTTCCAAAGCTCTTTTCTACCTTTTTTCTGTTCTCTGGTTCCATAACGGTGAGGTCCTGGTCCTGGGAAGGAGCCATTAGACCTGATCCTCGGTCTGGTTATTGTCCCATGTGACACACTTCAGCCTTGTCTCTTTGTTTCACTTCTTTATGTGTGGCTTCTTGACGGCCACATTTCCATGGAGACCATGTCAGATGATGAACAGCAGGTGTATCAACTAAAGTTTTATTTGCACCTCTCAGGTCCTGGGTCAGGTTTCTATAATGATCTGATGCGGAGGATGGATCCGTTTGGGCCTGAGACGTTGCTGGTTTTCAGCTAACAACTCTTTAGGAATCGCCTTGGTGATGGAAAAATACTCTTTACCTCAAACAAGGATCTCTATGTGGGTTGTCATGCATACACATCATGGTATCTAACCTCTGGAATGCATTTAGTAATAGTTTCTTTATGACTGCCGGTGAGTCACGCCTCACCTGAGCTCTCGTCAGTCACCATTATCTGTAGTTTAAGACGCGGCTGTAGCTGGAGTTTTTCAGAGATGCAACATAAAAGATTTGTTTGTAAGTTTCCATTCTTTACTGAGTTGTCTTTGTTTACTAAGCATCAACCTCCGGCTGAGAATGTGAAGCCTATGCTTAAGTGTCAAAAGGTACAGTTCCCCCCGCCTCCACTAGGGGCTGGCAGAGCTAATCTCCATAGCAAACAGGAGTCGTACTACTGGAAACCGTGGGGGGCAGTGCCGAGTATCACAAACATGCTACTGCTGAAAGAAACAAAGATGAAGCTGCAACATATTTAATGACCGCACTAACCAACACGTCAACTCTTTTTCTCCATGCTAAACCATTTTAAAAAAGATTAAAGGAAAAATATAAAGAAATGAGGGTTGGATCAAGACTTTAGCACAGTGATGCTTAAGGACAAGTAAAGTGACTGTAGTGGAAGGTACCACATAAACCAAATCAATATATAATTAGACTTTATAACATCTTAATCTGGACAATACAGCAAATAAATGCACAATTTTCTCAAAATATACAAGTTAAATTGCAATTGAAGGCTTTCCCGTATGTTAAAAAATGATTTTCTGGAAAGGAATTGCTTTAATAATGTCGCCCAGTCTACAAAATCAATGAAGTGTGCGGCTACCTGTTTCACTCTGACATCTCCAGCAGGTGTTGGACTCTGAAAGTTAAAATGAGAAAGAGTTTATATTATAATGCGAATTTAGCTCAGTGTTGCTTAATCTGCCAGGTTTAGGTTATTCAGCTTGTATACTGCTCCCACCAACAGCTGACATCACCCACATATTACATCATGAATGCCAAAGAAATTAATCAAAATCGTAAGATTTCTATTTGGAAATCCTTCATCAAAGAATCTCAATGTAACACGATCATAAAGATGTAAATCCCGCACATTTAACTCTCATATCTAAGATGCTGCAGTATAAATACACTTAGGCAAAGCTATGTTCAACAGGATAAATATTAAGAAATTAATCCATTTCAGTTGGTTAACTCGGATAATAATCTGATAATTCATCCACGGAAATAAAGAAAATTCTAGCCCATCGCCTTGGGGGATGTTTCCCAGTCCAGGGAGTAGTCTGCGCCTCCCACGGCTAGCCCGCTAACATTAACCTTCACTGCAGCAGAATAAGCTGCAGGCTTCCAGCGGCTATTTCAGCCGCACCTACCCTGCATGCCGCTCATGGTGGTGATGTGCTGGGACTGGGACTGCTGCTGCTGCTGGAGGTGCTGGTGCGCCGCGGATCCTGCGTTGTTACTGCTGGGTGTTGTTGAGTTGTTAGGACTGGGAGTCGCCATTGTTGCGTGTTTGAATTCCATCAGCAGCGCCGGGCTGCAATGCAGAGACACGGAGAGCAACTTCACTCCTTCCCCTCCCTGCCGCAGAAATTACAGCTCCGCTAGCAGCAACTTCACCGCGTAAACGGAGCAGGTGGAGACCGTGGAGACGCTTTTAAATGCGGCGAAATGTTAAATATGTGTCCAACTTTGAGGCTACGTCAAAGGCCACCTCTGTGACAACAAAAACAAACCTCCAGCTAAGCTAAGCTAAGACTGGCTAGCCAAGAGCCTTTACGACCCGCAATCAGCTGACCAAGTGACACTGACATGTCAACACCCACGACGTCCCAAACCGCTACACGAAGCAGCAGTTAGCTGAGCTGAGACCGGAAGTGTGGTGTACTTTGTTTCAAAATAAAACCAGACAGAAGTTGGTTAATCATCCCTTTGCTTCTGACATTTTGGCAGACCTGAGACCGCCAGTAGAGCATGAAAAGGAAGAAGAAGAATGAACAAATTATTTATAATAAGTTAGATAAAGATTGAAATTCTTTATTTGGATAAACCCCAAGAGATGAGCCATCTCGTTTTCAAGGGGTCCAACAAAGGACATGAGCACAACATATACAACAAAACAAAACAGACATTATTGTTATTTACAGAGAGCTTTCCCTGTTTGGTAACAGTTTCAATGAAATTAGTAAACATTCCCTTTGGTATATTACAAATAATGAATGAGAATGAACACCATTTCCATTAGTTTCACCTATGTATGACATCCATCAAGTCTCTCACAACATCACTAACTTGTTGTGAAAAGCATGACGGTATAACTTCAGTTTTGAGCAGGACTACTTTGCTTGAGAGAATATAGGGGTTCTTTTTTTTTTTAAATGAAATAAAATCTTTCTCTGGCCACCATTTCGTTCTAAACTTCAGATATCTGCTGGTGGAACTGCAGTGAATTGTTGTGCTCCAACCTAAGAAAAAGAAGATGACTTTTTTGTCTTGCTGTAATGTGCTAGGGGTTCCCTGAAAGACACATTGTCTGTGTGGAAGCAGATGTTGCTCTAACCTCCATACTTTTCAGCATTGACAGAAGCTTCTTATGCCATAGGCACTAATGCAACCCTATCCCATCAGAGAAGCTGGATGCTCCTTCTCCTCTTTAGTCTGCAGGAGACACCATCCATGGTTTTTAAAAGGAATTAAACATTTTAATAAACCTGACTACACAACAGTTTTCCACTTTGCCTCAGTTTATTATGAGCTTTGGTCCAGAGAAGACGGTAGTATTCTGGATTGTGTTAATATAACGGCTTTTTCCTGGCATGAAAAAGCTTTAACCTGCATTTGTGGATTTCCCAGTAAACTGTGTTCACAAACAGTGATTTCTGGAGGTCTTCTTCAGCTGATTTGCACTCAGTTTGTCTCAGATATTACCATACTCGTTTTTCATGCAGTCCTGATTGAAAACAAAAGGCTGATGAGGAGTCCAGCTATAACTTCAGTATTGTCCCATACACACAGAGATTCCTTCTGATTCTCAGAATCTTTTGATGATATTGTACACTATGAATGGTTGGATCTTCAAAGTTTTTGCAATTTTAAGTTGAGGAACATTCTTTTGATATTGTAGCACAGCTTTTAAATGCATTTTATTAGAGATTCAATGCCTTCTATCTGCCACTCTGATATACTCTTGTTATATCCAGCACCCTCTCAGTATCTGATAACTAATAATAATCAAATAATAATCATGATTCAGGAGACACCAGTAAGCAATAGCATTTTGCCAGTGTGGGTATAGTGGATATGAATCCTATGACCCTAATATCCATAATAGAACCATTATGAAATACTTGAGGTTTGAGTTGTTTCAGGAAAATTAAGCCCTCATCATGGCCCAATTCTGAGAATCTTTGTTGATTGAACAACATTGTTGATTGTTGCAGTGTTAATACTGTAGTTGAAAACAAATGGGAAAAAATGGATAATGATCAGGAAATGGCACATAAAGTAAAAAAAAAGGTATTTACCAGATTTTTTTTATAACAGTGCCTCTTTGCAAAAAGCCTTATATTGGTGGAAAGGCTGCTTTTAAATGGGGCTGCGTTTGAAGGGAAAATGTTTAGCTTTTGGTACCTCAGGTGTTGCAGCAGTCCAATGTAGCATGTCTGCACCATGTATATCACATTGGGACTGATCTGGACAGGGTCAGTACCACAGGATGATTTCCAACTGGCGTTCTGGGATGTGGACATTTTCTGAACATGGATAGGATTCCAGTTATTTTTATTAGACAGGTGAGAAAAAAGTGAACAGATTCATTTATATCTAGATTTAATAATAATAATAATAATAATAATAATAATAATAATAATAATAATAATAATAATAATAATAATAATGTTGTTGTTGTGATAAAAATAATTCGTCTATTGTTTTGAAAATAACTACCGGAAGTCTTATCCCATCTTTCTGGTTGCAGTTCCTGGGAGTTTGCGCTCGTTTTGTTGAACGAGGCGTCCAGGGAAGGACAAGTTAAACGTTTACCGCATCATATATAATTCATGTAGCCCCACACAGGAACCCCGCTGGCTGATTTCATAAGCCACTGCAGTGACATCATCATTGTCGACGATAAGACATTCCTGAAATGAGACGTTTTATGACTCACAAACGCAACAGTGGACATGAATATCTTGATTGGTATCCAACAACGTAAATATCGAGCGAACCCTCGCTGTTCTCTCAGACCAGCGTTTCCTTTCCAGAATCAGACCAGTGCATGTGCGTCTGCTTACTGATGACTGAACGCCCCGATCTCCCGGGCGGGGAAGTAACAGTCTCTTAGTGACAATGGGGAAAGTTTGTAACGAGGAGAAGACAACGCCGTACCTTTTTTTAATCTGGAAAACCTGCAACTTTTTAATGTCTTTGTTCTTCCTTCTTGCTTCATACGTGCAGGTGAGCGCTTCATTTCTTCTTTGTTCTGCAGCCCTTAAAACATGGATCAATAACTGTGCGTTAACTTCTTATTACAGGTCAATGATCCAGACGCAGGATTATGGATTGTAAGACCATAATTCTTTTGAAAAGAATCATTCTTTAAAATGTAGTGTTGCTTTGTTGTTGATTTTATGTTATCATTCCAGGTGGGTTATGGTGTTCCTGCAGTCCTGTGTGCATTGATTGGCTTGAAACCTCATGTGACAGGTAAGCAGAGAAATCTGGGTGTATAGTCTTAAATAAATACCTTTCTGATGCAAATAACATTGCATATTAATCTGCTGTTAAGGTATAATGAACAGAGGAACTTACAGATGGACCTGTTTCCTGTTTTGCTCATTTTGAACCTCTGCTGAACTCAGGAGCATTTTCCCTGTATTTCTGGTGCCATCTAGCGGCAATAATCGTGACATTACAGCTAAATACAGACCAGGACTTTCACCTTTGACCTTTATCTCTCTCTTTTGCTTTGTTTGGCTTCTCATTGCAGAGACTTTACCCTGGAGGCGTATCGCTGATCTCCATGTCATGATTTCCACTGCAGTTATGTCCATGTTGGGATGGAAACTTTACTCTGGGGGAGTCACACACATCTTCCAGCAGGAGGAGGGCAGGTGCGCTGCTTCTAATTTAGTCTATAAAAGCTGGTTTCACTGCTGTGGAAAAACTTGCTTCATCACTTTCACCTTTTTTGTCCCCTCTGCACAAAAAAAATGTTTCTATAGGACACAAAATATCTGATGTTGAAACTGAGACATTTTAGCAATTTATGAAAAAAATGGCTAATTTTGAATTAATAGAAATAACACACCTCTAAAAGGTGGAACTTGGGCAACTAATTGGTACATAACAAGACTAACTGGAGGGAGGACTATTTGGCAAGTAATCAGGTTAATTGTCAACAAATCAGTAACATGACTGGGTGAATAATGAGCATTTCAGAGAGACAAACTCATACTGCATGTTAAGGGGAGCAGAGGTTCACCATTCTTTAAAATCTGGATTTAAAAATTATGTAAGAACTTCAGAAAAAGGTGTGGAGATTCCTACATATAGAATTGCAATGATTTCGAAATTCCCACCATCTACAGTGTGAAATATCAAAAGATTCAGGGAATTAAGGAGGAATCTCTGTATGCATGGGACAAAGAAGAAGGTCAAGACTGAAATTTCAAGATAGGCTAATTCAAAATCATCAGAAGGAAAGTGGAAAACTATTTTGTGATCACATTATTTAAAATGTGAGTCTTTTTAGAAACCTTGCAAGTCCTGCTGACTAAAGAGGAGAAGGAGCAACCAGCTTGTTATCAATGGGAATTTGAAAAGTCTGCCTCTCCATAGTTATTGTAGTTTATTTTAGAAAGATTTAGGTTCAAGTGTGGATGAAGACTAATATGTGCATTTGAAATATTTTTCTGCTTTTAGAGAGTTTTCTGGTCTCATGCTGACGGCTGTTTGGCTTCTGTTGTGCCGCCACTCTGGAAGGTAAATTGTCTTTTAACTTCACTACTACTTCCACTTCTAAATTATTAATCCTCCTGATAAAATAGATCTTTTTGTTTACCTCACTCTTGTCTATCAGAGCTCCTGTCGGCGTGTTGCGAGTGTTCACGGCCGCCGCCATCACAGTCTTCCCGTTTGTTGCCTGGCTTTACTACTACATCAATAAGGAGCTAAGAGCAAACTGGCCTTCACATTGTAAAACCGCAATTTAAATGTCTATTGCTTTTCTATTGTGCCTAATAAAACACTCATTTTTTGTTTTGTTTTTTCACTGAAAAAAAAAGCCACTTTTATAATATGTAGAAATCCCAAAGGGCATGAAAGTGCTCATTCAATGACCATTACAAACTGTATTTTATCAGTATTATAATGACTTTGGACTGATTATCTTCTGCTGGAGTACAAAATGTAAATAATATAATAAACATACAATGATAAAAAAACTACAATTTGTTTTTAATCCACATGCTGCATTTTTGTACCACTCTAGATCAGTCTTAACCCAAACTTAGGGTCCCAAAATAATATCAGGCTTTTGCTAGATCATTGCAAAACATATTAATAAACAACATTTATAAAATAAATGTGTTTTGTTTGTCAAAATCAATGCATTATCACACAGTGATTTATCAGTAAATAAACATGTTATTTTTTTATAAACATATTGATACATGAAAAAGTTTTATTCATGTCATATTAAAAATCCAAATTTGGCACAATTATGATGAGAAAAAGCAGATTTTAGCCATGGTGATAATGCTTCATTAAAGTGGTGAACGAAATAAAAACAATTTAAAAACTACAAATATCAATGATCTAGTTTCACTAAGAAGTTTCTGAACATTTTCAATCCTCATATTTAGAATTTTTATAATCATGCCTCCAAAAACAAAGTTATTGCGCGTGCTACAATATTTCAAAAATTGGGTCAGAAAGTTTGTGAATCACTGCTCTAGATGGCAACAGAGAGCACAAAAGCCAAATTAACAAGCAAAGAAGAAGTTTGTTACGTCATTTCCTTGTTAAATAACTTATCCTAAACAACCGACTTCAGATCAGCCTGTGTAGTTTTAACAGGGCCGCTGTAAACCGTAGTGAGTGAGTGAGGTCTGTAGTGAGTTAGAGTAACTGACCGGAGAACAGCAAGTAGTGCGCCGCTTCACTTCACGTTTTATGAAACTTGTAACCGCTTCCTTGTTTCTGCAGCGGTTCTGTCAAGGTCCAGACTACCATGGCCCTGAGGGTTTTATATCACAGCCTGGGTTGCCGGCTGCTGAACAGTAAAGTCTTACAGAACCAGGCCGTCAGACTCGCACACACTGCTTTCCGGAGAGAAAGCGGAGTGAGACAGACGCTGTCATCGCGGAGTGTTCACTGCTACCTGGTAGGTCAAAGCTAGTAGCCCGTGTCGGCTCCATACAAAACTCCGTTTAGAAATGAGGCAAATTAGTGTTTTCATTTGTTTTACATGCATTCAGAGGACTGTTTAGCCACTTATTATAGATTAACTATATCTGCAAATTTTACTGTAATATTCTGCGTCATATTCAACGAACAAAATGTTTAAATTTATATTATTTCTTTATTTAATATTTTTGAAGTGCAATATCTTAAAATGTTGCATATCTTTATTGTGATGTATTAGGGATGGGCATTAGATTAAATGTTCTTAATCGATCATCAGAAAAAACAATCCATTTTCAATTGGTTTCAAAATTTTTTATTTACATCAAAATTGTTTTATGCATAGGCTATATTAAAATGCAATTAAAGTAAAGTAAAGTATCTAGATCTTTATTTCAAGATGAAGCACTCTTGTGTTAGTTGAATAAGATTCATTCACTGGTTACAATGGAAAAGGTGCGCACTCACATCCAACTTCAGTACTAGTCTAAAGGTGAATTACTTTTATTGATTAAAAACTTGTCAATAATGAAATTCTTAATGATCGATTGATCGACCACTGGTCTACTGTGCCCGTCCCTAATGTATAATAGGTCGAATATGGCCATGTTTAACTGCTGTTCCTGCAAACAGGTAAATGCAAGTCAGCGAGACACCTTCAGATCCACACAATGGCTCAATCAACAGAACTCACGAGCATTTTCCTCATTGCCTCCACCTCCACCATCAGGAGATAAGCCCAAGAAGTCCGGGGTAAGCTAAGCCTGTGTTTTTTGTTAAATGAACTTGGACCTCATGCTATTGAAGGTTCAGTAAGGATCGAATGTATAATTGTTTTTCTGTTTTTAAAATATACTAAAAAAAACATTTTTATACGCAATGTTTTACACATAAATATTGACAACCACCTCACCACTAAAACTTATTAAAAACTTGTTTATCTTAAACTTTTATCACCTTAGAATTAGTTGTTTTTTTCAGTTTATTTAAGAATAGAAATCAGGCATGTTAATGAACAATTTCATGTAAATATGCAAGATTATAGCCAATCACATCAATGTATAATTGCATCTGATGGTAACATGATTACAATGCCTATTATTAATGGAAACATATAATAACAGAATCAATAGTAATATGTAATAATAAACACATTATAGTTGTTTTCCAAAAGTAACCACTTTAAAATGCTCTCCATTGTCATTTGTAGTCGTCATTATGTGTGGGAAATTTGACTTTATCAGGCACTATTCTTGCAGATGAATAATTTTTTTAACAAAGGGAAAGTTGTTTTGACATTACTTATGTTAGTAAGTTTTTGAAGCAAGCATATTTCCCTATTATATAATGTTTACATCCTTTAAGTTCAATGGTCATGCAGGTACATAAATGTTTCATATTTTATTTACATTTAGAAGGTTTTAAGAAGAAAGTTTAATTCAAGAGAAAACCATTTATCTGCTCAGTAGAGGGAGTTTTCCTGTGTGGAAGTAGACTAGGTCTGTTAAATGACACGAACCACCTGGGGCCTGTCCTACAAAGGATGTTCGGCTAACTATGAGTCTAGTCATAAACTCTGGGTTAAATTAATCTGAGTATAATGTGAGTTAATCAAGATTTTAAGTAGAACATAACTGATGAAATAAGACTAAAGTGAGGCAACATTACATATCTTTTAAAATATTGTGGAGATTACTGTTTTTGTTTAATCTAAAATACTGATCTAAAATCTAAAAAAAGTGAGATGATCTGCTTTTAATCTGTCAGCAGCTTGCTCATGTTTTATTTACCTTTTAGCCTGTGCACTTTAACCCAGGCGTCACCACCTCCACCTAATTTGTAATCCAAATGATCCCATGCTTGAATGTTTGCTTGAAAGTTTAACACAAAAAATAAAATCAGAGCTATTAACATTATTTGGAACTGTTGTATAAGTTGTTTTTTCTGATCTCTGCTTTGTTTTCTTATGTTAAAGCCCGTGACGTGGAAATCTTTAGCAATAACCTTCGCTATCGGAGGTTCTTTGCTGGGAGGGATGAAATATTTCAAGAAGGAAAAGGAGGAACGTGAGTGTTTTTCTGCCTGCTGCATTTATTTTCCTGTGTTTATGACGGCTGATAAACGTGTTAAATGATTAAAGAGCTGCTGTCGAGGGTCTGAGCTGGTGTTTTTATTTGCAGTGCTTGAAAAGGAGCGGACCAAATCGATCGGCCGGCCGGCGCTCGGCGGTCCGTTCTCGCTCGTGGATCACAACAACAAGCCCACGAAGAGCGAGGACTTCTTGGGTCAGTGGGTTCTCATCTACTTCGGGTTCACTCACTGCCCCGACATCTGCCCCGATGAACTGGAGAAAATGATCGAAGTGGTGGACGAAATAGGTGATAAAACGCTTTTATTCAACGGCTTTAACCACCGAATGCAGCAGCTCAGTCGGTTCAGAGGAATTTACTCGTCCGGTTTGTGTTTGAGTCTGCAGACAAAATCAAAACCCTTCCAAACCTGACGCCCATCCTCATCACCATCGATCCTGACCGGGACACGCCGGAGGCCATGGCTGCCTATGTCAAAGGTCACATGTTTTTCCTCTTTATTTACTGATTAACAAAGCTGAATCGAGGTTACCAAGACCCTCGTAGAAAATATTTTTGTTTTACTGATGAAAGTACAAGAGTACACCTTTTTAGAAGTCTAGAATTTGATGCTGGGATAAACTCCACAGGAGAAATTGAAGAAATTTTTCCTGTTTTGTGTTTTTTTTTGTTTTGTTTTGTTTTGCTGTTTTTCTCAAATTTAAGTTTTAAAATGGTAAATAAAGAGCAAGTGAAGCATCGAGACGAGAAGCTGGAAAGAAAAACTTCACTAGTAAAACAGTTTTAATATATTTGTCAAACCTCAGTAAATTGTTGTAAATCTGTAATGATCCACATTTCTGATGTATGAGAAGCAGTCATTTCAGACTTTCTGGGCTAAATCAGGGTCAACATAAAATATAAGAGTTAATTAAAATACAGCAGGTTATTCTGAATTCACCTGGAACACAGAAGAAAATGGAAATGATTCTCTTCCTGTGAGAAATACATTTCTCCTATAATTCCCAGCAAGACATGAAAAAAAAGGAAAAAAATGTTAGAGTTTTTGGGGAAAAAAGAAAATTGATTTATCAAAAAATTTATTTAAGAATTGTGATTAGTTTGGATGCTGATGCTTGGTAGAGTCTTTCAGCTGAGTTTTCTCTGTCTTGTAGCTATGTTAGCATTGCTGCTTCCTGTAGGGACCAACGAGATCTACCAGATATAGAAATGATCATTTTCTGTATGTTGTCTGCTTTAGAGTTTTCCCCAAAACTGATTGGTTTGACGGGGACGACACCTCAGGTTGACGAGGTTTCCAGAGCCTACAGAGTGTACTACAGTCAGGGCCCAAAGGACGAAGACAACGACTACATCGTGAGTTAAAACCGGCTCCAGCTCTGCTCCTCCTTCATTATCCGATTACGTATATTAAATTGTCCTCCTCTGTCCGTAGGTTGACCACACCATTATCATGTACCTGGTGGGACCCGACGGAGAGTTCGTGGAGTATTTTGGACAGAACAAAAAAAGCGCAGAGATCAGCAGCTCGATAGCGGCTCACATGAGGAAGTACAAGAAGAAGTAAGCGGGAGCTCCTTGAAGCCGACACGGACCGACAGTTTGATACTGCTGTTTAATAAAGGCCTTTATTTATTCTAAACAATATAAAAATATAAAGACATGCTTTTTGTATGCAGTCACACTCCTGTCGTCGATCTGATGTCATTGTCCGCTCAGTTTTTTCTCCCCTATGAGTCTCGGACCTGGAAATTCTCAGCAAAAAAATCCTGGAAGCAGTCTGAGTTCCAGGAGGAGCTTTAATCAGGATGAACAGACTCATTTCCATGTTGTTAATCCTCATCAGAAACATGAAATAAAGTGCTGGCGGGTGTCATGCAACACATTTTACCAAGAAAACCAAAGCAAGAATTTAGTTCAGTTTTTCAGAGGTTACAGTATTAACACAATGATGCACAAACAGGAAAATCAGGAGAAATAATTATTATTTTGTAATTTCTGTTTACATCCAAATGCATGTTTGAGTAGATGATTAATGAGACTCTGGAGACCCCTAGTGGTGAGGTTATAAATTACAGCTCAACAGCGAAGAGTATCAACCAAAGCTGCTAAATCTCCTCTCTGTCAGACTGTAAAGGCTCAGTAAAACCTGAAGAAAAATAATTAAATTCATCCTCTTAATACCAGAAGATTACATGTTGATAAAAAATATTAGCTTATGTTCATCAGTTACTTTTAAGTAGGCTAATTTATTGTGTAATTCAGAAGTTGAAAAAATAAAAATGTCCCAGTATTGAAAGACACATGCATGTGCGCTGAATTACCAAACGTAAATACCATTGTGGTACTGTGATGAGAGGCTACCTGTACACTAAGCCTAGTCATGAATTTCCTGCCTATTTACTTTGCCATAAAGTGGAACAGCAGCTCGGCCACTAAAATCTTTCTGTATGGTACATTTAGCACACAGCGACTGGATGATACACGACCACCAATATTAAACAAAAGCATCTTTTTCAAGGTAAAAAGATGTTATCAGTCGTCCAAACTTGAGACTAAAGTCACAAGATATTAATTACATCCAGATAGTAGATCATTAATCTGATGAAGGGGATTGGTCAGTTTTTCTTTTCTGACACACATGGAGTCGTTTGCTGTCAGAGGCATTGAACTTTCTGACAATTAAAACTTTAAGATCTTTTATAAATGTTAGGGCTGGGCGAGACTGAAAATGTTGGGATCGATCCGATAACAAGTGACTAAAATTCGTAAGCTTTATAGTCGCGATAGCCAGGCTAGGTCATAGTTATGATTATGATGAATCAGAATAACGATTTTTGAAAAAAAAAGAAAAACAAACAAATAAAAATGACAATAACTGAATGGCAATATGGATAAATTTAAATATGTATTTTCGTTGATATAAAATGTAACAAAATTTCAAAATAACCCTTTCTTTTTTATGTCATATTTGAGAAAAATAAAGTCAATGGAAATTTGCTAAACTGGTGTCTTTTATTTGGCTTTATATTCTTTGGCCCTAAAGTCCTCTACAAGAAAAGTATGGGGCTCATCGTGCCATATTTGGATCGAGCAACCCAGACCTAATTTTAGTAGAACAAGTTTTTAACTCGGGTGTATATAATCATTTTTCGAACGGTCCTTAAACGCACCATGAGTGTTCACGTTGCAGTGGGTCACCGACGAACAGGTGTGTCAATTATGTCCAGGAAACCAGCAAAAAGGCCCAAAACGTTAGCCTGGCTATCGCGACTATAATGCGAGCATATATATGGAGCTTGTGAAAGTTAGTCGCGGTAGCCAGGCTACCAAAACGTTGCAGTTTTTACAAAAAAAAAACCATGTAAGCGAAGTAATGCTGTAGCACACAGAAATTGTTTGCTTAATTATGTCCAATTAGTAGGCCTACGTGCCAGTATATCCTGTTAAGCTAGTTAACAAGATTGTTTCTTATAGTTCATGCTAGGATTAGGATTATAAATTCTGAAATAGAAATGCAGGACGACTAGGTTTAAGTCGTCTTTCATTTCTCTGCAGAACTTATAATACTATTACTTTACACATATTTTAAATATATTTATTTCTACAACAGGCAGAGCAGGGTTCAGGGAGGCGATGGACGAGAGGCCAGCAGCGAAGGGGACAGGTAAACGAGAGTACCCGAGAATAAAGCGGAAATGTTCAGAATAAATCTAAGTACAACTGGTATTTTGAGAATATCTGATAATAAAGTCAAACTTTTGTAATTCTAAATAAGACTTTATTATCTGGCAAAGAAGGAAAAATACAATTTTCTCCTTTGTGTGGCCGTAATACTTGTTTAACAACAACAAAAAAAGTTTATGGATAAAAATAATTAGTTTGTCTCAAAACTTTAATGGCCATTTTTTCTCCTATAGTACAGGTTAAAAATCTTTACTTCAGCAGCACTTACACTTTCCAGTTTTGCTCCTGTCTGTATTTATAGTTTTTCATTCACAGCTTAAAAACATGTTTTTGGCTACATAATACTAAATCCTGTAAGTCAAAACAGAAATGCCCTCCTTATCTAAAAAGTGATTAAGGTGTGGCAACAACCACTATAGTTAGACAAGAAATTATCTGAGTAAAATTGTGTACAGTACCCCGGATATCTAGTCGTAAATGAATTTCCTACCCTTACATAAAAAACTGAATTGAGCTGAAACTGACAAAAGTAATTATAGATAAAAATGTTATCATAAAATCATGACACTGTTTTTGAATTGTGGTTCAACAGAAATATTTTTCTTAAAAACAAGCAAATAGCTAATAAACAATAAACAAACTAATAAACAATAAACAAGCTAATATGCTGCTGTACGATCCTTTGAAGCCATCACTGCATTCAGGTGTTTTCACGAACTCTCCATCAGACTTCTGCACCTGTCCACAGGTATTTTGGCTCTTGTATATATAGTTACTTAGTATTGTGAATTTTGTCTTTTCTGTAATGGAAGGAGGATGAATAAATTTGTCTAGGACTAAACCTCCCACCACAAACTGGACCCAGCAGCATCCAGCTCCACTGTGGGACGAAGATCTGTGAGAGAAGACATTCCTCCTGAATGACTCCAATGATGTGCTTTTAAAGGACGACTTCCTGGTGCAACTCATCCAGGTAATCGGAGGATCTAATGAACCACTTAACTCCAGAAGGATCAACGTCATAAAGATGTATTATACATTATGATTTTTATGGATATAACTGAATTCATTAGTGTTTTCAGTCCATATAAGCTCAGATAAATAAATTAACTGTGCAAGGAAAAAAAGCAGCAGTTTCAGTCTGCAGTTTGCACCCAAGTCATAAAGATCTGGGCTGCGCCTGGAAAATAAATTCCTTTCTGTTTGACCAATCATCCGCTTATGAATTAAAAATGCGTCTCCTCTGGCTCATTAATCTTATCAGAGTCCGATGAGAGCATGCCATCTCTCCGTAATGGCGAGCTGCTCTCAGACAGACGTTAACTGCAGATTGATCATATCATTAAAAACCTCAGCGCTCACTGCCTGCCGATGACTTCCAGTGTAATTTAAAATCTGTCCCGTTCGGAAAATAATCTGTCATAATACATTTATATTTACCAGACTCCAAAGAGAGGCGCTGATCGGGCCAAGCAGCCTGTATTGATGTATTAATATCCTTCCCGCCTGCACACCTGTTGCTTTCCTCCTTTAGAAACGGGATTAGAAAAGCAAACACAGCAGTCGTCCAGCTCTCAGAGCCCAGACATCACGTTTGTTCTTGGAGAAGAGGAGTGTTTATGGAGCTCCCAAAGTGGAACCAATTGATTTCTGGTTCAATAAAAACCTTTCAGTGTTTTTTATTCTGTTTACCTCCAAGCGTTTTAGAGGCCAGATTTGGTTTTTATGACATAAATGACAGAAACAGGTCAGTTTGGCTCTTCCTTTTTTACCCTGAAGCCATAATTTCTGCATGTTTCTTCTATGAAAACAGTGAAAGAGAAAATAAACTCTATTTGGATTGATGATGAGATTTAACTGCATAATTTTCTGGACCCATTACGACTAAAACGGTGTATCACATGAAAAATGCACCCATCTGCTTTGATGCTGGCTGTTTCTACATCAGTTTTTTTCTTTAAGGAAGCTTTGTTGTTGTCCTGAAACCCTTAGATCACATCTGGTGGCCTTTGTGGATATTTGGGACTGGGTGGGGATGACAGTAGGGTCTCCCTTCACTGGTATGCCCCCCCTTCGAGACGATTATAAGCACAGCTGTCACCAAACCTTAAACTGGCATTTAGAGGCTTTTAAATCTGCACCAATTAGACGGACTGCCAGTCAAAATGTAGCTTGGACAGATTTAACTTTGTTTCTTCAACTATCAGGAGGAAGTTTGATGAAAAGCATGAGCTGAGATTTAATGCAGCTGTTCAGATCCAGAAACGTGCTGATTAGAAGTGGGGGTAAAAATAGATTCACACAAATATCACACTTTTTTGTTGCATGATTTTTTACTTGTGGGGCATAGTGTGAAGCAGAATTATTGCCTGACTACTGATATGTTCTCTTATTTGTAATTCTTTATAAAAGATGGCAACATTCTTTTATTTTTTTTCACAAATATCAGCAATATTGAATAATTGCTCGAATCACAATTTAAATTGAATTGGTACCCAAAAAATTGTAAAAGAATCGATTCAGGAGGAAAGCATATCGTCCCAGTGTCAAGATTCAGTCTTTTTCAGGCTAGTTGCAGCAACAGGAAGCACATTTTAGATTTATTAAAACAGCATGGCTCTGTTGTAAGAGTCCAGTACTGAACTGGGCCCCTGCAATTCAAATCAGACAACCTATTATTGTCATGAAACTTTTGAAGAGGTTGGCACCTTATTTCCAAAGTTGCTTCAGCTCTGTGGTGAACATGCTTTCACAATAGTTAAAGAGGTGATAAATTCTGAGCTTTTATGTATCAGGGACAGGGTATAATAATATATCATCTTAAAAGGAGAGTAGGATATTGCTTTAACACAAAATGAATATTGTGATCACTTGTGGGTCAGAAGAAGAAAACATCGGCCAGTCATTTTAACCAGATGGATGGTGATGTGTGTCCCAAACTCAGCTGCCTCTGTTCCTCTCAGGCATGGACATCGTGTTCTATTGAGGCGTGGCCTCAGGGAAAAGTATGAAGAAGGACTCTTGAATTGTGTATTATTTAAATGCATTTCACTCTAACCATTTTTCCAGGATGTCCCACCCTACCTTTAAAATGAATATTGACATAACATACTATTTACACTCCTGTTCTCTGGAAGATGCTCTTACTCTCTCACGTGGCTTTAGGTGGATTTGAGCTCCTTTTCTTTCTAGTGTTGCTTCCGTTTTCCGTCTTATTCCAGCTGGCTGTGGTTTGGACTCTGGGCCATGTAGACACCTCGATGTGTTTCATTTTCATTTATTCTGTTGTAAATCTTTTTGCTTTGTTTGGATCATGGTCCTGTTGTTGCAGCCTAGCCATAGATGAAGAACATTTTGGTGTTCAGGGAAGTTTCTGGTCCACTCGGTGAATGAAAGGTGCCCGGATCATCATCCCTCCACCAGCCTGCTTAACAGTCTGTCTGAGGGGTTTTGTGCTTGCTGGTTTGGTCTTACCTAATTCCCCAGAAGTCTGATTTATTTCAAAGCAGCTCTATATACCTGCATCCTGTTACCTTCTTAGAGAGACGAGCCCTTCCAAATGAACCTCATAATGTATTTATGATCTAATAATTTTTTGTCTATTTTGTCCTGATACAGAAAACCTGAAATTGACGGAGGTTTCTGGAACCAGAGACCTTTTCCAGACCAGCCTGATCATTTACCTCCTCATATTTATTGTCTCCTTCAGCGATCTTGTTGTTATTCAGCCAAATTCACATTTAAAGCTGTTATAAATGTGACAAAGGGTGGAACAGACCAAGAAAATGATCAAATCTTAACTTTAAATAAAAGATTAAAGCCACAGACATCGGTAGATTCAGCTGACACTGATGAAGATGAATAGATAACAGATGCTGCCAGATGTTTCATAAATGTCAGTTAAAAGAAGCTGAGCTCCGTCTGGACTTTTCTGAACGTTCCCCACGAACCCCGGCTGCTCTCCATGTGAACCCTAATGGTTGTGTGTGTGATCAGCTCCGCTCTCCAGACAGCCAACGCCAAAATTTCAGCGATGCTCAAACCAACCTAATCTTCCCTGATCCCAGAAAATGAGGCCTGCTGTGTCGGGGCTGTAAGCCCTCTAAGCTGCTGTCTTTAGCATTCAATGCTCTTTATTGGACAGTCTGAAGGATTACAGTGGAAACTGATGAAAAGTGACACAATACAGCTAAACATAGTTCAAAATATGAGACTGAAATAGTTGGTTACGGTGGCGCTGGACCCACATCCTAATTTAGAAGGAGCAGGACAGAGCGTGGCTTATAAAAGCTGAAGCCTGTTCAGAGTCTGGACACTTTTTGTGGGATTCGAGCATTCGGTGGCTTTTTATTTTGCTCTCCAGTAAGTACGAAGCTGCAGCTCATGTTTCTCTTCCCTCCATCTCGAGTTAATTTTCATGTTTTCTCTGTTAGTTGGTCCCAAAATGAGGTTTGACAGGATGAGTGATGCGGAGATGCAGGAGTTCGGGGTGGCAGCTCCGTACCTCCGCAAATCAGAGAGGGAGAGGATCGCGGCCCAGAATATGCCGTTCGATGCCAAGACCGCCGTCTTCGTTCCTGACCCCAGGCAGGAGTACGTCAAAGGGAAAATTAAAGGCCAGGAAGGCTCCGAGGTGACTGTGGAGACGGAAGATGGAAAGGTGGGTGTGCTTAGGATGTTTTTTTATGTCTTTATTTGATTTATTTATTTGATACACTGAAGGTTTTTGCTTAAGGTCGTCACGGTGCACTCGGACAACACTCGTCCCATGAACCCGCCTAAGTTTGACAAGATTGAGGACATGTCCCTGCTGACCCATCTCCATGAACCGGCCGTGCTTTTCAACCTGAAAGAGCGCTACGCTGCCTGGATGATCTATGTGAGGATCACGTCTCTAACTTTTAGTCCAAACTGCAGCAGAACAGACATGTCTGTGAAAAGTCCATCTCATTTTGTCTTCTTTCCACCGGTTTATTCCCAGACTTACTCAGGACTCTTCTGCGTGACTGTGAATCCTTACAAGTGGCTCCCAGTCTACAACCCAGAGGTGGTGGCTGCGTACCGGGGAAAGAAACGGCAGGAGGTCCCCCCTCACATCTTCTCTATTTCTGACAACGCTTACCAGTACATGCTGACGGGTCGGGATCTCTTCATCATTTAAAAATACAAAATTAATTACAGATTATTTATTTATTTATCTATAAGGGACCATGCACAAAAAAAAGATGCATTGTAACTAATTTATCCAGCTAATATCCACTTGCGGTTCCAGGGCAGGTAAACAAATACCTACAGTGAAATTACACCAGCATAAATGCCTCATAACTGTAAAAACTTAATTTTACCTATTTACACATAATATCTAATAACAGTTATCAACATTTAATGATTAAAAAGTGGTTGCAAAAACACTCATGTATAAAAAAACTCCCAACACATAAATATAGATGCCCATGCTCCACAAGAAGCTTTGTTCTTGTTCTTGACTTTTGCATTTTTACTGTTATGAGGATGAACAAACATCCTTAATTAACAGCTGATTGAGGTGGTGAGAAAGTACAAAATGTTTCCAACAGACGGTAAATAAAGACACGAATACTGCCGTGTGCACAGTCCTGCACCGCCACCCACCAAGTTTCACGTAAAATAAAAAACTGGGTCAACCGGCTCATCACACACTTCTCGTGAAATATGAAATGCCCTGACAGAATAGAACTTTTTTCTCTGTCTCGTGGAGCATGGAACAAACTTTAATATTGACAGCACTAGTTTGTCAACATCCAAGTTTTAGTACCACATTAAAAATTCAGAAACAGTCATGTTTTCAAAGTTCCAGGAGTTATATCCACGTAAACGGAAGGGAGGGAAGGAAACTTTGCTTCCAGACAGGTCCGTAGGACATTATGACATCAACCATAAAAAACATTCATTAAACATGACGGCCCACCAATAAAAACACTAAGAAAAATGCCTATTTTAAATATTTTTAATTCTTTCAGGCTATAATTGATACATTTTTTGCTCCTTTAAGGTTGATAATAGAACAAAGTACGTGGTTCTGGGTTGATGGATTTCCTTGAGACCAGCGATGCGTACTGTAGTTGAATTAAACAGAAACTTTACTCAGTTTGTCTCCTTTCCATAGATCGTGAAAACCAGTCCATCCTGATCACGTAAGTAAGATCTCCTTCGCTTTTTCATCATAAATGTCACGCTCTTTTTATTTCCTGTCATTCATCTGGTGCTGTGTTATCATCAGAGGGGAATCCGGTGCTGGGAAGACAGTCAACACCAAGCGGGTCATCCAGTACTTTGCCACAGTTGCAGCGATGGGAGACTCTAGCAAGAAGGAGTATGCTGTCGGCAAAATGCAGGTTTGGTCCTTTTTACTTCTGTCCCAGCAATAATGACAAGACATGAGCGGATTTCTTCTGCTGCCAAAGCAACGGCCTTTTCCTCCACTCAGGGGACTCTGGAGGACCAGATCATCCAGGCCAACCCTCTGCTGGAAGCTTTCGGGAATGCCAAGACTGTGAGGAACGACAACTCATCCCGATTTGTGAGTTGGAATGAGATCTGTCCACAAACCAAGGATGGAAAAAACTTGTCTATATCAGCAGACCAGGGATTATTTTACACCCAAGACAAGTTTAGCCATATTACTGATCTTTAATGGGAAAAATACACTTTCCATTGGGTTAAAATGTCACTAAACATTTTTAACCTTTTCATGCTCTGTATCAACCACAGCAGACACATATTTAAACTGTTTTTATTGTATATTTATGGGTGTGTATGATGTATTTGTAAATTCATTAGATTTTATTTAATCATCCAGCACACTTGCTGAAGAATAAATAGATATTCTTTATTGACATATAGTATGAGGTTTGACTCTGTAATAAACAGGAAAAGAAAATGATACAGAGATATTTCTGTTGAATATTTATATTATAAGAACATCTTACATGATTTAATAGATATTTTTATAGAATAGACACAGTTGATTTTCACTAAATTCATATGAAAATGTCCTCACAAAATAAAAAAAGCTGCAAAATGTTTGTGGAAAGAAATGTGACAGTTTAAAAAAAAAAAGTATATGCATGAAAGATTTATTCAAAGGCTGTTATAGATAAGCAAGTCGTCGGCATAGAATAACAGTTGGTGTTTTTTAAGTCCAGTCCATCCAAAGTGACAAAATATTTTATTTTTGTGCTGGAGCATTTAATTCATTGGCTTTAGTATGAGTGTGAAGCGGATTTTAAGTAATATAGAAGTGAATGACCCTGGAAACCATCTCCTACCCAACATTTACAATGGAAAACTGATCTGTAATGAATCCCATTATAAAGATTTTAAAATGTCTCTTCCATGTGTTGAAACATAAATTATATCCTAAAACTTTCCAGGGAAAATTCATCCGTATCCACTTTGGAAGGAAGGGGAAGTTGGCTTCAGCTGACATTGAAACTTGTAAGTTTACAAACAGTAAACAGTATTTTTCAGACAAGTTTAAAAGCTTTTATTAAGGACTTAGTTATGAATATATTCCCGGCATTTAGAAAGTCTATTCAGGATGTTTTATAATTTTTATCAGACCTTCTGGAAAAATCCAGAGTGACTTTCCAGCTCCTTGCTGAGAGGAGCTATCACATCTTCTACCAGATCATGTCAAACAAGAGGCCCGATCTGATCGGTGAATATTACTGATTAAAAGCTCATGTTGATCAGGACGCAGCTGCTGGTCCTGCAGAGCTATCGCTGTTCTCTGTGTTTGCTTTCAGAGATGCTACTGATCACCACCAATCCCTACGATTACCCATTTATCAGCCAGGGGGAAATCTCGGTGCTCAGCATCAATGATGCAGAGGAGCTGATGGCCACAGATGTGAGTGAAAATGGGCGAGAATATCTGCAGAGATTTAGAATTTTTGCTGAAATTTCTTCAAATATGAGCTGATGTGCTGTTAAAGCAAAAAAAAGCAACAAATTATGAATAAATTAATTGATTCTGAATGTTTGTTCATCATGGTTTTGGATTTACATCATATCTGAAGTAACAAACATTAATTTAAGTTGTATCTATTTTAATTTCCTCATGCATCCACCCTTCAGAGTGCCATCGACATCCTGGGCTTCAACATGGAGGAGAAGCTCGGCATCTACAAGCTGACAGGTGCCGTGATGCACAACGGGAACATGAAGTTCAAGCAGAAGCAGCGGGAGGAGCAGGCTGAGCCCGACGGCACCGAGGGTGAGACCACAGAGACCGCGGTTTAAACCAGACTTTGAGGTTTACATGAAAGTAGAACAGATTTTCAATGACTGCATTTACATGCCATCAGTATTCTGGTTAAGGTCAAAAATCAGAATTCTGAAACTTTTACAATTCCCTGTTTATATATGCGAGCAGACGGAGTTACTCCTGTATACATGACAGATACAATCAACTGAAATATCCCAACCCAAAACGACGCTGCATGGAGAACACAATGATGTAAATATGCATAATTTTCCTCTATCAAAGTTAACAACAACAACAGAAGGTATGAAAGAAGCTGATAGCAGTCGCTCTTTCCTGCTTTGGTGTTGTGGAAATGGAGCCCAAGTTTTGAACGGGGAGTTCTAAAAGTTTCAGAAACCAGAATACTGACCTTAAAAAGAATATTGATGCCGTATGAACACCGTCTATGTGATTTAAGGATTTTTAACCCAGCTGAATGTGTTTCATACATCAGTGGCAGATAAAGTTTCCTACCTGATGGGGCTGAACTCCGCTGATTTGCTGAAAGCACTGTGCTACCCTCGCGTGAAGGTTGGGAACGAGTACGTCACCAGGGGTCAGACTCCGCAGCAGGTGTGTGTTTGCCTCGTCCTAAAGCAGAAACATCCTTTAATATTTGACTAAGCCGGACACCATCACCAGGTGAACAACGCGGTGGGCGCTCTGTCCAAAGCGGTGTACGAGAAGCTGTTCCTGTGGATGGTGACGAGGATAAACCAGCAGCTCGACACCAAGCTCCCCAGGCAGCATTTCATCGGGGTCCTGGATATCGCAGGCTTCGAGATATTTGAGGTATGAACGGTGGATCCAGAGATGTCTTATGGGATGGCTGGATGAGTGCGATGTTGTTTCAGATGAACAGCCTGGAGCAGCTCTGCATCAACTTCACCAATGAGAAGCTGCAGCAGTTTTTCAACCACCACATGTTCGTGCTGGAACAAGAAGAATACAAAAAAGAAGGGATCGTGTGGGAGTTTATTGACTTCGGCATGGACTTGGCGCCGTGCATCGAGCTCATTGAGAAGGTTCATTTTCTCTGATTATGTCTATGCAAACATCTTGTAGCAAACACTGACTGCCTCTTCTCCCTGCAGCCGATGGGGATTTTCTCCATTCTGGAGGAGGAATGCATGTTTCCAAAAGCCACTGATGGCTCCTTTAAAAACAAGCTGTACGACCAGCACCTGGGTAAAACCAGCATCTTCCAGAAGCCCAAACCGTCCAAAGGGAAGACGGAGTCTCACTTTTCTCTCATGCACTATGCGGGAACAGTGGACTACAACATAAGCGGCTGGCTGGAAAAAAACAAAGATCCACTGAATGACAACGTGGTGCAACTTTACCAGAAAGCTTCCCTCAAGCTGCTTTCGCAGCTCTTCGCCATGTACGCGTCTCCTGACGGTCAGTCCGCCATAGCAACACGTTACGTAAACATTACAGGAAGATTCTGGGTTTACGTTTTATTTTCACGAACATGATGTTCGGCTTGTGTTTTTTCTGAACAGCTGCTGATGAAAGTAAGAGAACATCGAAGAAAAAAGGGTCGTCCTTCCAGACGGTTTCGGCTCTTTTTAGGGTAAAAACCAGCTGCTTCTTTCTTTATTTTCACAGTAGATTTTCTTTCTCTAGCAGGTCTTGATGCATTTTTTTTTCAAATTAATTTTTCAGCTGAAATAAAAGTTCAACTCAATATTTTGATTTATTTCTGGTGTATATACTGTAAGCAAATAAGACATTTTCTAATTAAATCTGGTGTGATAAGAATGAACGGTCAACTTCAGACGGTCTTTTTTTCACTAATTTCACAGAAAACATTTTATGGAAATACATAAAACTGAAAATATTTTTTCTTGCAATTTCTTTTTTCCTGTGAATTATGTCCCAGTACCCCTAATTAATAGAAAAAGAGACAACTGTGTTCTTAACAATATTTTAAACTCTTATTCAACATAAATTTGAAACTCTAAAAGCTAAGTAATTATACAGACATAAATGAAGAATCATTTTAAGCCATACAACATCTGTTTTTCATTGTTGTTCACAACTTTCAGGATGGAATGGTTTCCTCTCAGTTTATTTATGTCTGACAGTTTTTTTCTAAGCTGGACATGCTACTCTAAGCTAGAGCAGTTGTTCCTCCTTCCTTCTAGTCTCTAAGATAAGCAACACTAACCAGCTGCTAGCTTTGGATTCATATGCAAAGTACCAAAGAGAGATCATGACCCGTTTACCTGCTGCAGGAGAACCTGAACAAGCTGATGGCCAACCTCAGGTCCACTCATCCACACTTTGTCCGATGCATCATCCCAAATGAGACAAAGACACCCGGTAAGAAAGAACAAACTTAGAATAACACCCTTATTTCATATTTATTGATCTCCTAATCTGCCTTCTTTGTGCTGCAGGATCCATGGATCATTATCTGGTCCTCCACCAGCTGCGCTGTAACGGCGTACTAGAAGGCATCCGGATCTGTCGGAAGGGATTTCCAAGCAGGATTCTTTATGGAGATTTCCGGCAGAGGTAACATGATACGCGTTTTTAAACTCCCACTTGATAAATATGACAATTAACTCAAATTTGAAAGCAAATTTTCTCATTTGTGTTGCAGATACAGGATACTCAATGCCAGCGCGATCCCTGAGGGGCAGTTCATCGACAGCAAGAAGGCTTCAGAGAAACTGCTGTCCTCCATTGAGGTGGATCATACCCAGTACAGATTTGGATGCACAAAGGTAGTTTTAGTTCCAATGTAGAGGATAAAATCCGAGACTTTGTGTACGTTAGCACAGAAAAAAGTTCAATGTTAACAATTGTAATGAAATTTACTTTTGATCTTTCAAACTCAGGTGTTTTTCAAAGCCGGACTTTTGGGTCTTCTGGAGGAGATGAGGGACGAGCGTCTGGTTGTTTTGATGACGCGAATCCAAGCTGTGGCCAGAGGTTACGTCACCCGGCTGAGGTTTAGGGAGATGCTGACGAAAAGGTCTGAGATGTACTGGTGGTTTGAATGACCTAAAGACTGGAAGTGAATGAAAATTCAAAATCAGTTTGTGTATGAATAGCTCTTTCTGTCTTATTGTGTGTCCTAGTTTTTGGAATTTTTGCTGGAAATAACAAAGCAAACTTGATTTCTAAACGGTTAATCTATAAGTTTCAGAAGTCCCCAAGATTCCAGATTTAAAGACGGCTGCCCTCCAGTACCAGCTGTAGTCCATATATTTCTAATAATGTTACAGTGAAAACCGCGAGTTGTTATTGATAATTATGTAGTTACGGTGAGGTTCTTTGTGAAGAATCTTGTCAGTATGTGTGGTTGTTTCACCAAAATTGTCTGATGTTCACACAGTGCACATTTTTATGAAGGCTTTGTGATTTGTGTTTTATGCATCAGAGTTGTAGACGTTTACAAACCGGCTATTTTGGAGGCATCCATTTTTTGGGAAACAGGAAGCATCAATGACATTAAGTTTTTCGTTCTTGTTTTTGTTTTTCACCCTGTAGAGACTCCATTTTCATCATCCAGTACAACATCCGCTCCTTCATGAATGTGAAGAACTGGCCTTGGATGAAGCTTTTCTTCAAGATCAATTCCTCTGCTGCGAAGTGCAGAAGCTGAAAAGGAGATGCAGAACATGAAGGAAGAGTTCTCCAGAGTCAAAGGAGAGTTTGAGAAGTCGGAGGCCAAGAGGAAGGAGCTGGAGGTGAAGATGGTCCAACTGGTCCAGGAGAAAAATGACCTTTATCTTCAGATCCAGGCAGTATGTAAACAAGATGAGCAAGCTGCTGTGTTTCCGCTGATATATTTTGATAGTTCTAAACTACATGGTCAGTAAAAAGGAAACTACCCTGCTCTGTTCACACTGCAGGTACAAAAGGATCAAATCTGACTTTTTCTGTTCATATGTGACCATATCTGGTCTTTTTATATCAGTCTGAATCCAACCTATGCCGCATACGGATGTGGTACTAAATTTTAGATGGCTGATCTTTTTCAGAGAGCTCAGTTTGAATCACTCAGCGTTAGAAATCCAACTTTGTCTCTACAGAAATGTTAAGATTTATGTTCCCTTTTTTCCCATTCACCTTTTTTACAATATCTGTTCATAATTTCATCAGATCTGACTGCACAACAACTTTCTCATTTGAACACAAACACGTCTACGTTTACATTTGTAAACACAGCACACTACGTGTGACGTCATGTCTTCTTCTGCACATTGGACAGTTTGAGTTATGTTCACATTGAACTGTGATGGACGTGGCATTTAAAAGATAATGTGAACAACAAAAAATAGTAGGACCTATGCAAAAAACTGGATGTGAGCATTAAGGCCTGCAGTGTGTAAAAGAGTCAGACTGTGAAACTGTGGCTAAATGTCACTGAACAATCAACGAAATGTGTGCAGAGACAGAGCCAAACTGACTCGTGTAAACTCATCCTATTTACATGCAAAACCCTCAATATTTCCTTTTTTTATTTTTTGTAGCAAAAACTACCTCAAAACAGATGGAAAAAACAAATAGGATACAAAACAATGACTTATTTTAAATTGTATTAATTTGTTGCTTTTTTCTATGGCCCCCTAAGTTTTCATCATAATAAGGATTAGTTTTACTGGAGTCCACACAGTTCATAGTTGTACAACATAATTCAAATATTCCAGAATGTTCTTAAAAAACAAATGCGTACAATAAACATAAATCACTACAAAAACCTTTAAAAACAATGAAATAAGCAAAAATAATAACCGCATCTATTCCTCTAGTAGCAATTGAACCATACAAGCCTTATTTTTGTCCTACATGAAGTAAATCAATACAAATAAATGAACAAATTAACGTTCTCAATTTAACTGTCAACAAAACATCTTCTTTATGAATAATAGCTTTTTAAAATTTCTATTTATTTTCTATCTTGGCTATATGCAATGTGATCATTTTCCAAAATGCCACCGTTCTATACATTGCAGTTCTCTTACGCGCATAAGTTTGTTTTAATGATAAAGAGATGATTCAAAGCAAATCTGGCAAGTATTTACTGCATTTTAGGGGTTGAAGGGTTATTCAAAGTAGAAATACTGCTATATTTGCTGTGTTCTGTAAGAAACAAAATAACATAAAAGGAAAAAAACTAAAGGTGTCCAAACCATTGAAGAATAAAAAGCTACTTTTACCAAAGTGATATATTCACTTTCTGTTCTGAAGGAGAGGGAGAGCCTGTGTGATGCTGAGGAGAGGTGCGAAGGCTTGATAAAGAGCAAGATCCACCTGGAAGCCAAAGTTAAAGACATCTCAGAAAGGTTGGAAGAGGAAGAGGAGATCAACGCTGAAATCACTGCAAAGAAAAGGAAGCTAGAAGACGAGTGTTCGGAGCTGAAAAGAGACATAGACGACCTGGAATTAACCATTGCCAAAGTGGAGAAGGAGAAATATGCCACAGAAAATAAAGTAATAGACCTTGTTTATCACTTTATGAAATGCTTTTTTATTATTTATAACAAAATTATTTTCTCCTCAGGTTAAAAATTTAATGGAGGAGTTAACCTCTCTGGAAGAAAACCTATTGAAGTCTTCGAAGGAGATCAAGTCTTTGCAGGAGATGCACCGGCAGACATTAGACGACCTCCAGGCTGAGGAAGACAAAGTAAATTCTCTCATGAAGATAAAATCCAAGCTGGAGCAGCAGGTTGATGATGTGAGCGCAGAGACAGAAAACAGAGGTGAGGCATCGTAACATTGGTTTATGGGTTGACGGGAGCTCCTTTTGCAGCTGGAGGGCTCGCTGGAGCAGGAGAAGAAGCTGCGCGTCGACTTGGAAAGATCAAAAAAGAAGCTGGAAGGAGAATTGAAGCTGTCCCAGGAAAGCGTCATGGACATGGAGAATGAACGACAGCAGGCAGAGGAAAGACTGAAAAAGTAGGTTAATTAATGCTAAATATGTTAGCATTCAGCATTGTTTTCCTTACCAACACAAATTTTAATCATAATGATGAAGTTCACTTACATTTTCTGTAATTTACACAGAATTCTTCCCAAATTAAGCCAACATGGCAGCTATATTTCCATTACAAGAGCTAGCAGCAGTAACAGATACATTTAGCTTAGCAAATATACTGGAAACAGACCAAGCAGGTTCTTTAAGATATGAAGAAAATCTACTTAATCTAAAAACTAATAACCATCTCTCTTTCTGCAATTCTAGACAGTTTTAATACTTAAAAAGGTTTAGTATTCTGCTAAGGGTCAAGCTAACAAACAACTCTTTATGCTATGCTAAGCTAGCAGCTAACTACATGTTAACACTTTACACACAGGCATGATGCATTAATTTTATCAGCTTACTGTAAGATTTAAAAAGAGAATATATGAATATTCATTCATTCAATGTTAGATAGCTATGTCTAGCTAAATCTAGAGATATAATTGCAAAAGAAATAAAAATATATAGACAGATATGTTAAAAGAAATGACTAATGAAAAGAACAGGAAGAAGAAATGTATTTATTTTTACTTTCCAGAAACAGTAAAAAAAAAAAAAAAAATTTACATTTACACATTTTTACATTTTACAAGAAAATGGTGCAAATAGTGTCCACCAGAGGGCAGAGAAGTGTCATATTATGTCTAAAACGGTTTTGAGAAAAAGTTATTAACCTAAAGTGATGTAAAACATCTTAGAAAGTGTAGAGCCATTTCTCAATTCAAAGTATGCTGAGAGCGTATTTGTGTACTTTTTAGTATGGGCTTGTGTAAAGTTCAGACATCTAAGGACAGAAGTACACATATTTTTAGTTATTAGTTTTAGTATTAGTTATTAGTGCTTTGTAAACTCATGAACCAATTTCCTTTAGATGTCAGCTATACATATTGAAATAGATGTCTATTTATAGATATACATTTTAAACATTAATAAATTTCTCTTGTGCTCAAAAGGAAGTGTTGTATAAATTAATTCAGTAAATTTTCCAAAGTGTTGAACCAAATAATTTTTTTGCAATGATTTAATTGTACTCATCGGTGAAATTTCACCTTCAACAGACTTTTTTTTTTTTTTCCTCAGGAAAGACTTTGAAATTAGCAACCTTCAGAGCCACATCGAGGATGAGCAAGCCCTCAACTTTCAGACTCAGAAGAAAATTAAAGAGCTTCAGGTACGCCATTTAAACCAGCACTTTCAGCATATTTTAATATTTTATAAAGCACTTTTAATTTAACTCCAGGCTCGTGTAGAAGAGTTGGAAGAGGAGATCGATGCTGAGCGTTCTGCTCGGGCCAAAGTAGAGAAGCAGAGGTCGGATCTGTCCAGAGAGCTGAAGGAGATCACCGAGAGGCTGGAGGAGGCCGGAGGAGCTACCGCCGCCCAGGCTGAGCTCAACAAGAAGCGAGAGGCCGATTACCAGAAGCTCCGTCGTGATCTGGAAGAGGCCATCCTGCAGTACGAATCCGTCACCGCCGCTTTGCGTAGGAAGCAGGCAGACAGCGTCGCAGAGCTCAGCGAGCAGATCGAAAACCTTCAAAAGGTCAAGCAGAAGCTGGAGAAGGAGCGGAGCGAGCTGAAGATGGAAATCGATGACATGGCCAGCAACATGGAGAGCATTCTTAAAAGCAAGGTAAGGGTAGATTCCTTCATCCGTTCGTTTTCTCTTCCGCTCAACCCGGTTAAGGGTCGGGGGTGGATAAGAGCCTAACAATGCGCTGTATTGATCGGCTTCTGTAACCGGTGCTTGGTATTTTAGGCCAATCTGGAAAAAACGTGCAGGAACCTGGAAGATCAAATGGGTGAACATAAGGCCAAAGCAGAGGAAGCCCAGAGGTCTCTCAGTGACCACATCACCCTCACTGCTCGCCTGCAAACCGAAAACGGTATTTTTTTCTCATCATAAAAGCTGGAGAGGAGCATTTTGACTCGGAAATATCAATGTTTGAGCTTCCTTTGTCCTGCAGGTGAGCTTGCACGGCAGCTGGAAGAGAAAGAGATCTGCTTGTCCCAGATGAGTCGGGTGAAATCTGTGGGGAGCCAGCAAATAGAGGAGCTGAAGAGGCTTCTGGATGAGGAAGTTAAGGTCTGAAAGGCACTGATTTAAGCTCAGTAGCAGCCAGAAGCTGCAGCGAGTTGCTCATTAAGACGGCAATAAGCCTTAAAAAGAAATGACAACATTCACAACAGGCGATGTTTTTATTTCAAAGCAGATTACCTGATCAGTCGATGGAAAGAAAACCAGTTTTGGGATGATCAAGTTCACAAACTGCTCCAGTCTGGGAGAAACACAGGATTTTATGTTATTGTATCATCATATCAGGGAAAATTTCCACTTTATCGTATGTCCACACAAACAACCTGACAGTTGTCTTTCAGTTGTGTGCAAGAAAGTTTTGGATAGATTACTTCGAATTAAATAAAATTCAGTCCTCTCATCCGGCATCATGACCAGTGAGAAAAAATTAATAAATCTGAAAATATGCATAAATAATTACAGATAATTAATTCATTATTTTAATTGATTAATTAAATGTGATATGATTAATTTAATTTTAACAATTTTATTATAATACTACAATCTTATTCCAGATATATTGAAAAACAACAATT
>JAVQJG010290353.1:0-11544 GCA_036024015.1 Craterocephalus amniculus | reverse complement strand
TTAAAGCGGCTCTATGCAGCATTATCATCGTCATACAGCAGCTTGGAAGTAAGTATTTTGCTTGACTGACCTGTTCTGATGAAAAAGCGGACATTTCCTCCTCCATCCGGTCTCCCCCTACCGGAAACGGCGCTTGCAGTTTAGCCCATTGACGCTCGCGCTTGTTTTGGTTTGGAGGTCTCGCGATACACGAGACTAGCGCTATAAGGCCGGTCGTAAATCTGTTTGGACAAATATGCTTGTTTACTCTGCGATTCGGTTTTTGCTTTTATACTGCTTTGATAATTACTTTTACTACATGCCTTTTAAGCCACGGTGACTAGCCGTAGCCTGTTCAAAACAACTGTTAGTTACCTTCGTTTACATCATTCTTCTTCGTCTGTCGCCTATTTTCTCGCTCTGGAGCTCCCCCTACAGCTTTGGGGTGCGCACTGCATGGTAAACATACCCATAGTTGCATTGATCCGCTTTAAAGCACATTTGAAAGCCATGCAGGGTCAAAAGAAAGCAGAAAACCAAGACATCTTATCCAGTTTCTTGGGTCGCTTTCCTGTTAGTTTACACATCTCTGTGTTTGCTGTCTGTGGGCATGAAGAGGTTAGACTTCTCTATTATTTTATGTCTGTGAGTGTATGCTGAAGCAGCAGGTGGACGCGCAGGTGGATGTATTACCATCCATCCATTTTCTGAACCGCTTAATCCAAGTGGGTCGCGGGTGTGCTGGAGCCTTTCCCAGCTGTCAAGGGGCAAGAGGCAGGGTACACCCTGGACAGGTCGCCAGTCTGTCGCTGGGCCGACATGGAGAGACAGACAGACAACAACTCACACACACACTCACTCCTAGGGAGAATTTGGAGTGCCCAATCAACGTCACATGCATGTCAGTGGGAGGTGGGAGGAACGGTGTACAAATGGGAGGAAGCCGGAGTACCCGGTGAGAACCCACGCATACACGGGGAGAACATGCAAACTCCACACAGGAAGGCCACAGTTTCAAGCCCCTCCTCATCCGGAATCTGGCTCCGACCGACTTGGGACTCGAACCGGCGGCCTTCTCACTGTGAGGCCACAGTGCTAACCACTACATCACCGTGCAGCCCGCTGTGTATTACCATCAAAAGGAAAAGTGATAGTATGAAGAAAGAGCCCCCAGCAGCAGCAGCAGCCGTGTTTACCAGACCACACATCAACCTTCACATACAAATCAAACAAAAGCCACACTGTCAAGACCAGGCTGCATCTTGAGTTATGCCCTTATTTATCATCTCTGTACAGAGTCATACTGTAAGGCAAGCAACACTGTAAAAAAAGGAGATTTGGAGTGCAGTTGATCTATAACAATTTTATTCTACATTAATACTCCCAATCAACTTTTTTTGTTAGTGATATTTTTGTTGATTCAATTAACTTGCTATCAACTTAATGTAACTGCTGAATAACAAGTGACTGAACAGTTTCCTGTACAAAAAAAATACATATTTCACATGTAGATTTGGAACACGTGGAACGGTCAGAACATGTGGTTTATAGGTGAACCACATGTGGATTACATGTACTTCACGTGTAGAATCTATTAAGTTAGTTTAACTCCACAGTCACTCAAACGCATATTCAGCAGGATTTTAACCTTTTGTGGTTTCTATTCTAAACATTTGAGTTATTTGCTGTACTTTAAAAGCTGACACATTTGAAGGACAGTACAGGGAGTCACACCCAGAATTACCACTGCTGTTTAAGATATGCCAGCAGCAGAATCAAAGATGTTGGCTGACCTCAAGTGTTGTTGGTCTTAATATTTGTTCTTGCAGTATGAGAAACTTAAATATATAATGAATATAATAAACAGCTTTTTAATAAAAGTTGGTTCAACTTTTCTCTTTTCACAGTGAAGATCACATAAAAACTGAACAGATTTTTGGGGCCAGATTGTATCTGCTGTGATGACTCTACGCACCAATCCAAACACCAGCAACCAACCATGAAGCCATGAGTGCTGCGAGCTGAGAAGAATTTGTACACCGTGCCTTCTTTGCTGTGTGAAACCTGGTTTCAAAAGTGGTGGCAGTGCATGTTTTTATATTCTTACTGTCTTGGCTGCTCACTGCCAAGAGAATTCATCCATATAAAGAAAATACAAACACTATGATGCAATAGTTGTAGGTTTACTTTAAAAATTAAGTGTTGTGAGTGAGGGTTTTTTTAAGCTTTGAGTGCCATGTAAGTGGTGTTTCATTGTTTCAACAGTGTGGACAAGTAAAAAAACATGGAGAAAAAAAATGGCCTTGAAAACATTATGCCAAACAACAAAGTTGGGTAAGTGGCACTGCTTTCAGTTTCACCACTGTAGCAGTCACAGTTGAAGTGCTCAATCCTGCAAACTGATGGAGCCTTGAAAGACACTTGAAAGGCCTGGGGGGCTCTCTGTGGTGTTTCATATTTGTCTACAGATTCACTTTCTCCAGTCATTTCTATGTCCTACTGGAATTGGTATTCACACCTCAGTATGTGTCTGCCTTCCCATTCACGGTGCCTTGACCTCTATAAAGCTTTGACATTTTAGTCAAATAACATGGGCTGCAATTTCCTGTTTCAACACTGTTACACCCAAATCAATGCAGGCTAAAGATACAATATGTGATTTCTTCACCAAATCCATATGATGGTGGGCCAAATTCTCATGGGAGGAAGAAGAGGTTAATGTGGAACAAGTGTGCTTTAAACTTTTCTGAGATTTCCAGTGCAGATGAGGGCTCTCTCTGATACATATTCACATTGTTCTAAAATAAGCTACATGCAGGAAAGCAGCATCTGTCACAGTCTTATAGGGAATTAATATCAAAGTCAAACTAGTGAGAAAACAAGCTACTTACCCAACACAAAACAAGATCACTGCTTGTTCCCGTTATCAAAACACAACATATTTGAATGGATTAGATAAATATTATTTCTCTATTATCACAAATCACATTATTAACAAATAGTCAGGCCTTGCAGACTGAAACACAGTTTTTGATGCTCAGAAAAGCAATTTTCTTTGAGAACAGTGGCCCAGTGGGAACACCATGTTGGAAACACAGACTGTGGCTTTCATGCTTGGTCCAGCAGCTAAAAGCTCTGGATGAAATCGTCCTCTGCTCCAGATTATAGCATTCATTACTTCTGAAAAGAGCTTTGGATGAACAGAAAGAGATGAAGGGAGAAAGGATAAAAAGAGAGAAAGCAGTAATGTTCTGCCAATAATGCCCACCCCTGATGTTACATGTATGGATTGAATGGCCATGGATGTGTGTAATGACAGGAAAAAAATGAAAGGATGACCAAAGAAATAGCATAAGTTACACAGATAGAAACAGAAATTGAAAGAGCAAAACCATTGAAGGGTGGAACTTATGAATAAGACATTATTCTTCTCTCTTCATGACTTTCCCTCATGAGGTCAAATCTTTTCTTTTCCATCCTTTTCTTCTCTTCAACGTTGTCTCTATCTTTTACAATCAATTTCTGTCATTGGTCTGTGTGATGCATTTCTGATTGGTCAGTAAAACAGCCCTATCACCAGACAAGAAGAGAAAGAAAGTAATCCCATCATGCAGCACCACTTAGGGCTAAGAGAAAGCCCTCTGCAGCTTTGCATGGAGTCAGAGTTTTTTGTTCCTGTGATTTGGCCTACAGTAAATTTATGCTTCTATAACTCCTGCAGCCACCAAATCAGTTTTCAAATCACAATGTTCATATTTTTACCAGGAAGCATCTCTGCTCTTAAAAAAAAGCACTACAGAACATTGGCAGATTTTCTCAGTGACGCCCCCTACTGCTGTACATTTGGTGAGTCCCATGTTGACTCCTGTCTTATCTCTTGCTCTGTCTCTCTTTTCCTTTATTCCACCAGTAATTTCTTCTTCCACTTCTATGATAAATGAGCCACTGCACGTTCAAAATGGCCGCCATGTTGATATCTGTTGCAAAGCATGGTATGTGCTGCGTAAAGTGAAACTTGACTGTACATAATGCAGTGTTCTGTAAGCAAATGTTCTGAAGTGTGATTTTTCAGCCTTAGGACATCACTGGACAGGGAAATATGCATAATTAACTTCACTGCACCTACTACGAATATTCCTGGACCCATTTAGAGCCAGGACAGAGAAAATACAATTTTTTCTCATTTCTTAAAGCCCAGGTCATCATGTGCATTTTAATGGCACCATTAACCGGATATCAACACACTGTTTTCAGTGAACTCAGTGGCTGATTCAGATAAGAGATAAGACAAGAGTCGAGATCAGATTAAATTTAATTGGTTAGAGAGCGCTCAGAGAAGAGACAGGATGCAAGATGCTGAAATAGGCTTCATTACAGGGCACTAAAATGTGGAAATCTACCAACGTTCTTTCATCTACTCTCAGAGCTTTAGGCAACACAATTTCTTGGTGCAGTTCAGATACTAAAGCCTACTTGGCAAGGTTATGGAACTGTACATGCAGTTGAGTTTATAATCTGTACTTTGCAACATTAATTCAGTACTTTGTACACTGTTCTCAGAGATTTGACCTATTATAGGATTTACTTAAGTAAAATTCCGTATAAAGTATACAAGTTGATACAGTCGAGATGATCGCACAAACTGGTATATTGTCTACAAACCGCACTGGTACAGTCTGTTTATTTTTTCATCTTGGACCTTGATTCTTTATTAAAGATTGAATTCTGTGGAAACTCCTGCCTGTACGTTGACCTGCTGAGTTATAAATTCACGCATGAGGGCGCCCTCAGCATCTGATCTTGATCTTGTATTAGTATGCTTACTTATTGCCTTACAGTTAAAGACAATTATTATCTAGATAGTATTTTTGTAAAAAAACTAAACAAAAAAAAAACGTAGAAATCCAAGTGCCTCAGCTGAAATGATCTCATCCTTACTCCTAGAAATAATTCAATGTAAATATGGTTCATGTAAGTACTTCCATAGTGGAGCAGATGTTACTGTCCGGTTTATTGTTTAACAAGCCACAAAGTGCTCATAAGGAGGATGAAGGGGGCTTAACAGTTCTGTGACTTTAGCCATTGTTTTTGTAACACTTTACAGAAACACTTTTATTACCTCTTGGTTGGGTTTACAATTTTAAAAAAAAAGTTTTTACAACACAGTTGTCATCTTTTTGGATACAGAGTTCCAGGTTGCCTTGATTATGATTAAATCCAACATGCTATTATGAAACTTTGTAATTTTCTGCATGGGCAGATAAAAATCAAAAGTACTTGTAAGGGTAAGACATCAATCAATACGTTGTTTTTACAATAATGGCGTCACAACCATGGATGCCATTATTACCCATCACTTGCAGTCGGTCTATTCACCAGTAGAGGTCACTTTTTTATGTAATTACATGACAGGCCGCATCATGTCAGCCTGCATTCACAAAAATCACAAAGATATGTTTGTGGGAGTTAAACCTCAGAAATTCAGTTGCTATTTAAAGAAAAACAACAACAAAAAACCATTTTAAGACAAGATAAGATGAAAATGTTTTGGCACATTGTGGGATGATGTTATGGAGATAAACAATGTCAAAACTCATATTGAAGTAATGCTCTGATCTTTGCTTACCATGTAAATTGTCAGATCAATTTTTATTTTACATCAACAAAAGAAGCAGATGCTCGAGTTTTCTGAAACCTAAAGCAACACAAGAAGCTTTCTATGAATTATTTCTCCATGACAACAAACATGTCAGGGTGGCACTTTAACTGCATTTAGACTGGAGTTGCCATTTGCTGGCTCAATGAATATCCTTAAACCATAGCCATCAGAGCAGCAGCACTCGTCACTAGTGCGGATGAAAGGAATCTTGTCACTTAGGGCTGCTTACACATCTTCATTTTCGTAGACATTCTGAACCACTCACTCTTTCTCTGCCCCTCCTTTGTGTCAAGCTTTCCTGCCATGTTCACATACACTACTTATTCTATTTAAATCCAGCCCGCGATGACTGACTTACAATTTCCATGTAAAACATAGAGATATCCCAGAGGGATTTCTACCATAGGCAAACTACACAGGGAAGCATTTTTCTGCTATTAACAGATCTGCTTTCGAAAAGCAGAGAGGAATAATGACTGGTTTGGAGGGAGTTTCTGTGCATATTTATGTGCATGTGTGTAAGTGTATGCATTATTGATCTGTTCAGGCTTTCTCCTCTGGATAGAGAGGCAGGGAGCACCCCTGCTGAGGTGAAACATATGATAAACCTAAAGCTATTCCAGGCCATCATCTTTTCCTTTTTTCCTCCCATCCTCTGCTGTAAAACCCTCCTCCTCCTTCCTTGAACCTCTTCCTCTCCAAAAAGCCTTTTATCCTTTCGGTATCCTTCTCATTTGTCCCCTTTTTATGGCTTTCTCCTGTTTTTTATTCTTTCCCTCCATTGGCATGCGAGTACTACACTGGCTCCTCTGGTTGTTTTTTTTACCCCCTCCCTACCCTCTCTGTTCTCCCTCTCCTCGTGGCCTCATGCAGATGTCGGATCAGACGGAACAACATGACTCACAGAAAAGGACTGAATTCCCTTTGGTTCACCATTCGATATCTGGACTGTGTTGTGTGTGGGAAACCCAAACCCATTGTTGGAAACATGAAACACTGACAGAGACAAAGCTGTGGCAGTATGGGGGGTCAAACTGTCCACAACCAAACGGGACGGCATTCTTTTGAAATGCAATCTATTTGTCTGTGTGAAGTGGTCATTTTTATTGACAAATATGTCATCTGATTCTGTACACTTACTATGCAGACAAATGAGTTCAATAAAGGTTTGTATTTATTGAAGTTAAAACAGCTACATTTAGTTACCATTTATAGTAGGCCTGGGTACGTTATTAATGAAACCCAACAATTATTTCTTTCCTCCTTAATGCAGTTGAAAGTCCCTTGCTCACTGGCTCCAAACTTACCACGGGTCTATTGAGATCATCTCTGGATGGAATACTGTAGCTTTCCTATTAACCAGCATCTCCCATTTGAGTTCCACCAAATCTCCCGTTTCCACTGGGGTAAAGAGGAATGCATTCACTGAAAAGGTGAAAGATGACAGTGTCCTTACTTCAAGGAAATAATGCAAAGACAGGCAAAAGAAGCAACTGTAGGAACTCCAGCCCAGAAAAGCCGCTGGTTTTAGATCCTCCCTTACAACAGAACTGACTCTAAAGAAATGTATCATATTGTTGTCAGGTTCGGCACTGGTATGAGCCCCGTTTTTTGTCTGGCAGTATAGCCAAGCAAGTAAGAGCCAAGCCAAGTAAGAGCAGTCATTCGTGTCGTCAGTCATTTGAGTAAATACACATTTCATATCTGAACAAAACATGTTACATAAAGGAAAATTCACATCTTTTATGCCTCTTTTCATGTATTTTTTGCATATTATTATAAAGCACTTTGTGGTTTTTACCTATGAAAGTTGCATTTCATCCTCCTACAACTTTATGAAAAAAGGCAAAGCAGGCAAAGCACCTCAAGCAAATAAAAGCTTTTTGTGGAATTTAGGTATTTTTTGTGCCACATTTAGATTTTTTTAAAGCTAAACTTCAAATTTTCCAGATAAAAAAAGTTTAAAGTAAACCCAACTAACTTAGCTTATCATTTGGACTATAATTAGCATTCACAATCCCCTCACAACTGCACTGAGCCGTAAAAAGATGCTATTGTTAAATCCTGGCAAAGGATGTCAAAAGTTACCAAATTTGGACAATCGTTTCAGAGTTGCAGAGCAGTTGGTACTTTCACTGTCTGAAGCACTTTAGACACTTCAGACATCTGGGTTATATGGTTGCAGAGTGACGGGGGAGCCCAGCTTGATGCACGGTGGCAAGTAGCAGAAAGAAGTATGTCAGTGTAACATTAGACTATTACGTTAATCCCTCCCATTTAGACACACTTCAAAGAGACAGTTAAAAACTAGAGAATGAACCCAGAGGGACGCTCCAGTGTCAGTTCCTGTAAGTGTGTGTGTTGCTATAATGGATGTGCATCTGTTGGTGAGGGTGTGTGGGTGGGTTTTGCAGGGAGGTGACTTGACCCCTGAAGTAATCCCTAATCTTAACGGTGGAGAAATCCGATCCATAACCCTCACACACATGTATGTATGTACGGGGTGTGGAGCAAGCAACAGGGTGTCCAGGCGGTATTAGCAGTATTTTTAACTTTCTTCTTTAAGCATCTGTCAGACAAAGACTGCTTTCACATACCCAGTCTGGCTTCTCGGTTTTCTATTTTCTTTCCTCCTCCCTCTGTCTCCTCCTCTTATTTTCCTTTCACTCCCTCCTTTCATTATCCCCACACTGCTCTTTTTTCATGTCATGTTCCTTCTCTGTTTCTCCCTCCATCCCCTTTCCCTCTCTCTCTCCCTCCATCCTTTGGGACCCATTCATCCAACACTACCTTAATAACGCCTGCTTCTCCCCCCTCACCCTCCTTGCAGTTACAACTTTCTTTCTCCTTTCACGCTGTCAGCAGCACGATCCAGCCGCTCTGGCTAAATAAACACTGACCGAACAGCTGGTGATCAGGTTTAGATTTCACCTTTCAGATGCCTCTGTTTGGTTTTCTCTTATCTCTCCGTCTATGTACGTTCAGAGACTTCGCAGGAGGAAATCTTCTCATGACTGTCATGGCCATATTGGAGATCAAGTAGAGAATTTATATGGTTTCCTATTTAAACAATTCCTATGGATGGTTTGGAGCCAATTTAAATATTGTTTTTATTGTAAATTTCTTTCTTGTATACAACTTATGGGCCATTCTTGCTAATCCAAAGATAAAGGAAAACCATAGCAGTATTGGTTGGGCAACCTGATAAAGATGATTTTTACGCCTGTTTTTCCCTGCAGTAATATATTTTATCACCTCTTGACACAATAAACATTAGGGCTGCCCAAAAAAAGTTTTTCATCAGAATCAAGATTCTTGTTCATCAAGATTCTGAATCATTTCAAAATTTCCAAGTATTTATTTTTTAAAAGACTTAAAAATAATTTGAAAGCTACTAACTTTGCAAGGTTATTAACACTTAAACCATTTTTTTAAATAAAAATAATCAGTTTTCTTTCAACTAATGAAACAATTCCTCAAAGCTCTTTTTGGCTAATAGGAATGGAGTTAATTAGCATGTTTTGTTGCTAAAAGAGTGGCTGTCCATCCATCTGTCCGTCCATCTATCCATCTTCTTGCCATTTATCAGGGCCAGGTCATGGGGGCAGCTGTCTCAGCAGACTTCATCAGGGGATTCAGGGGCAGGGCCTTTTACTGCCTTTTTAAGTCATCGATGTGCAATTCCCTGAGAAGATCCATCCATCCATCCATTTTCTGGGTCGTGGGTGTGCTGGAGCCTATCCCAGCTATCAACGGGCGAGAGGCGAGACCCTGGACAGGTCGCCAGTCTGTCGCAGGGCCGACATGTGGTTGTCTGTCTCTCCTTTAAGGACCATTTGCGGTTTAAATAAAGTTAGTCAGGTCAGTCACCAAGTTGCAGACGTTTCAGCCTGATGAGTCAAGAAAAAATGACTCATGTTACCTCCAAAGTTAGTCCATTAGTTTAATAATATTAAGTCCTATGGAGCACCACTCTCCCTGTGTTCTGACTTTACTCAAATAGCTTAAGTTCAGGTCCAGGATAGAAGACTTGTGATGCTTAACAGAATAAATCAGTCAATGTGAAGGAGGTAAATAGAACGAGTTTATCCAAACCTTGCATTCAGAAGTTATGATAACCATGCTTAATATGATCACACATTAACAGAACTGATATAACAACAACAAGCAATCAGATTAACTTTGCAGACTGAAACACTGAAAGGAGAAGACTGTTATTTATGAAATCATGAATGAATTACTGGATACTGATACTTAAAAATGAGAAGTACTCACTAAGGGAGGTAAATAACTGAAAGGGGTAGGAAAAAAAGTTTTTAAATTTGCACTTTGATTGCCTTTTAATAACTGTATGTGTATTGGCATGGTGCCAGGCTGTATGTGGTGACAGTGTAGCGTATTATACCTCGATTCATTTATTAATATTAGCGCTTATGGAGCACCATTCTCTTGTATTCTAACTTAACTTAATTAATTTTGTTCAGGTCCAAGAGAGAAGACCTGTGATGCTTAACAGAATAAATCAGTCTATCTGGAGGAGATAAATAGAATGAGTTTATCAAAATCTTGGATTCCGAAATCATGACAGCCATGGTTAATAAGACACATATTTATTAGCAAAATTAATGAAACAATAACAACCAATCAGATTAACTTTGCAAGTGAAAATACTAAAAGGAGAAGATGGTTATTTATAAATTGAGTGTGGGAGTGTGTATAAATTAAGAATGTGTGTGTGAATGCATCTTTGGTAATGATTATTAAAATAATTTCAATAATAAATAAATAAATAAAAATAATAATAATTAAAACAAAGAAAAAAGGTTTTCTTGGTCTGATTTCAGTATAATACTAAGATCTTTTGCTCATGAAAAAAGGGGGATTACTGTACAAATAACACAAAGACAAAAAGTGAGGAAAAGATGCCCCGCAGGAGGAGAAGAGAGTTAACCCACAAAGGTAAAAGAGGGTTAAAGAGTAAAAAGGACTAACTGAGGAGAAAAGAAGTGTAAAAATGAGAGATGTTAATCACATCTGATTTACTATAGAGACCTACGAAAAAGGTTTGACCAATAGCAGCATGAGATGTTTAAGTGACTGAGTGACTAAGGTCCAGCCAATGAGCACATGCTAAGTTTCTTGTTATGAGGAGTAGAATTTCCTCACAGTACTGTTATGGCCCTTGGCCTGGCACCCTGTAAAACACATGCAAAGCAGGCTGTCTCATCCCTCGCTGCTGAATGGCCGTCCCGGGATCCATCTGTATAGACTGTGGAGCTGGATCTGGTTGGCCGCCCATTCCTCCCGCCTGCTGGTGATTGGCTGGGACTACAGCAATCAATCCCTCAGCCTGCCTATTTAAGGAGCCACCCATCAATCTGTCAGGGCAGCTGTGTGTCCTTGGGACTGTGTTAACCAGCTTGCCTCTCTGTCATTTGCAGTGGCTGAGATACCTGTCTGTATTGTGGGAGCCTTGTGACTTTGCTCTTCCCTCTTTTTTTAACAGTCTTTATTTAGCACCTTTTGGTTTTGCTTGTGTATTGTGTAAGCCTGGGTTTGTTACTCTTGGGTTGGTTTAGTTTGGGTTATATGACCAGGGGCCTGTACTACGAAGCCGGATTTTCTCTTATCGAGGTAACTTCAGGTTCAACCTGGGGTTTTCCGTCCTACGATGCTGGTTCACTTCTGATCGGGGTATATCACCCCGGTAACTTATGCTGGACGCCTAACCTGGTCCGGACCAGGTTAAGTTCTAGATAAGAGATCAACGTGAGTAAGCGCCATCCTCTTGACCAATCAGATCTCTTAGAAACAGTCCTGCCCATCCTGTTCACCTTGGAAAAAAAAAAGAGAGAAAGAAAAAATTCCTGTCCACCTCGGTGCGCTGATCACACGAGGAGCTTAGG
>JAVQJG010290292.1:0-11053 GCA_036024015.1 Craterocephalus amniculus | reverse complement strand
CCTGGACAGGTCGCCAGTCTGTCGCAGGGCCAACATGGAGAGACAGACAACCACTCACACACACACTCACTCCTAGGGAGAATTTAGAGTGCCCAATTAACCTCACATGCATGTCTTTGGACAGTAGGAGGAAGCCGGAGTACCCGGTGAGAACATGCAAACTCCACACAGGAAGGCCACAGTGTCAAATCCCTCCTCAGCCAGAATCAGACGCCCCCTCTGGCTCCTGACCAACTTGGGATTTGAACCCGCGGCCCGCAGTGCTAACCACTACACCACCGTGCAGCCCCCAAAACCCTAATATATTCCCTAATGTTTAGTGAATGATTCATTCATACAGTTTTTTTATCCATCCTATTTATACTTATGCACACTGATGGTCACAAATGATCAATTTTGATTTACATGTTCTATATTTCTAACATTCATCTTTGAAAATCATTTTTTGCACTCCAGTGATGTGTTGATTGAATTGTTGCTGCACAGAAAGAAAGTCCTTTGTTCTCTGTTTTAGGATCTCTCATGTGAAGAATGCATGTTTTTCCTTTTCAAGTTTGGGTTAAGGCCGGTTACTCCAGCTTCCTTCTGGAGTCCAAAATGCATGTTTGGATAACTGGTTTTCTCTAAATGTTCCAAGTGTGTGTGAGTGGTTGTTTGTCTCTCTGTGCTGTCCCTGCAATGAACTGGTGACCTGTCCCCCCACCCCCACCCCCCTTGCATTGGAATGAGCACATATGACTAATGGATGCATTTTTTTTCTGCATCTTTTTTTTTGCACAACGATATTATAACTTTTTACAGTATAGTTATGTTGAAATTATAAAACTGCCTGTATATGAAAAGAAATGTTGACATCTTTTGGGCAATCACCCAAAATCACCTTGCTATCAGTGACAGAATCTCATATGAATATAACAGGGGAATATATTTCAAATTTCATTTCAGCAAACCATGTTTCATGTTGTGACATACTGTTGAAGGTCTATATAGGCATAAAGGTGAGGGGTTCTCCAGCCTACCCAATGCAGCCAAGTGTCACAGTCTCAGCTCACCAAGAGAGGAATTTCATCCAACTGAGGATATGGAACACAATGTAACTATTAAGTAAGGTATAGTGGTACTTGATCATCAAAATTCAGGCAGGATGTGGTCAAATCCTGTCCATTAGAGAGAATTCATGGTTTGTGTTAGTTTCTTTTCTATAACAGGTCAAAAGTCGTGATACCAATTTGCTTAGATGGATAATTATGTTTTCATTGTTGACTTTATTAAGGAATTGTTAAGTCAAAGTTTAAAAAAGAGATAAAAATAGCCTAAAGACAAAATGATTTGAACAATATACTTTGCATTTTTGGCCTAATACACTTATACTCCCATGTTTTTGTCTTTCTGTTGTGTGTATGTTCATGGGTCCACTGTCTAAGGATGCTTTTACTGTGAAACTATACCCCCACTCCCCAGAAAAAAATACACACACACACACAGGTGGTGTGGCCCAGAAACATGCACACATGCACTGTAATTACTGCGGAAGCTGGGTGCCTAGTTCCCGCCCCCTGGGCCACTTGGCAGGGCGTTGCTAGGCAACGAGAGCTGATCTCCAGAAGGGGTGTTGTCTGCGTTGAATGTATGGTGCTGGTGACGGAGGGAGGTCTGGTAGGCTGAAACCTGTGCTCAGTTACACACACATACAATGTACATAAAAGATCAACTCCAGTATATTCTGTATCAGCACTGTGTGAGCTAGAGAAAATGTTTAATCATCAGTTTTAAAGTTGGCCCATATTTAATCTTTAGGGTTAATAAAAAGAAAAAAAGTCTTGCAAACATCCCATAGATTAATTTTTCAGAGGAGTTGAAAAAACAAACAAACAAAGAAGAAGAAAATTTCGTGCACATCCACTGGATGAATATCCTCCATGATATCCTCTGAAAGTGACCAAGAATATTTCCTGTTTTTCCAACTACTGCCACTAGATTGCGCCATATACCAGGTTGCATCTGTTTCTGTTGTACAAGTATTCAGCATTTATGACGTGTGAAGCTAAAAATACCACAAAAAAGTTCAGTGTCACAAGTTAGAGATGTTTATCTTACATATGAACATCAGAAGGTGGCATACAGGTGCAATTATTCTTTGTGTGGAATAATATGATATGATTAGGAATGTGCATTTCAGAGGGACAACACATGTTTAGTTGCTTTGGAGACAAAGTCAGAGAGCCCAGACTCTGATGGTTTGGGCATGAACTGAGGAGGGATAGTGAGTTTATCAGGTGAAGGATGAGGTTGGAGCTACCAGGCAGGAGATCGAGAGGAAGACCCAACAGGTGATAGTGAAATATGACATGACGCTTGTAAGGCGTAAGAGAAGAGGATGCAGACAATAGGATTAATGAAGGCAGATAATGGGATTTGGCAATCCCTAAAAGGAGCTGCTGAAAAGGACCCAGAGAAGAAGACTACCTCACCTAAAGTTTGCCTTTAAGCTTATCTGACTTACCCCTTTTTAAAACTTATTCAATCAGTTGTCATACGTTGTTTTAAAGTTATTGAATTTCATGTTCACTCTCTGTTTTCCGCTGTTTGATATTACGCATTTATAGTTATAGACACTGATTACACATGCAAAGAAATGTTTTCTTTCCAATTAGTAGGCCATATACTCTTTTTAAAATGATAATACACGAATGAACATTCCACCATCTAAAATATTAATAAGAATACCAATTCTTAAGAGAGTCGGTAAATGAAGGTTCAAAGCAGCACTTTCTTTTTTTGTGTGTGCTGTTACTGGTTCCCTTTTTTTTTAGCCCTCATAAATAAGGCCCAAAACTAAATACGTAACAGTTATATGCACCCAGGGCAGCCCATCTGAATGACGGCCTGATGTCTGACAGCTCTGATGGATTTGATTTGGAGTTTGGAGGTGACTACATTGCTTGTCTGACTTTTGAATCATTCATGAATCCAAACCACAAAGGTGTGTCTGGGTGCAGAGGAACAGTTGACATGGCACTCAAATGCATGTGCATGTTTGCAGGTGTGAGTCAGTCCATACCTGAATGTAGTTGTATTTCTTGCGTGTTATCCGCGAGCTCTATGTGCGCACATTTACGCAGGCGTGTATTTGTCACATACAGCCCTGGCGTCAGGCTGTCTCCCTTTTCTGAAGGTTATGTTGTAAACATCTAGAAATTTACGACTTTCAAACATGAGTTAATGTTTTGGCATTTGCTGCTGCTGTTCATGGCACTTGTGCTTCTGTCTATAAAGACCTGAGGAACTTGTTGACAAGTGAGAACACATTTTCCACATAACTCTATGATAAGAGACAAGCTATGATTGACAGATATATGGACAGACGGAGTAGAAGATCCTTCTGGACTCAGCTTTTTGTGGCAGCGAAAATGATCAAACACAGGTGATGTCACTGCTTAGATGTAACACATCATCTAAACTTCCTCTATGATTCATTTCAACATACACAGATTTTAGTTTGATTTTAATCAATACAGTTTTGCGAATCAATTATGAAAATGATTAGACGTATCCTAACATGAAGGAATATCTTTTTTTCATAGAAAAAAAAGATTGTGACTCCTAAAAACAAAGCACATCACTGAGACCTGGAGGAAGAGTCTCACTTTAGTACTTTTGCTCAGAATGCCTGCAGTCTTTGACAAAACAACAACAACAACGAAAAACAAACAGATGTTTCCGGCTGTCTGGATCAAGTGGAAAACAGTCGGAGTGTGTCATTCGGCATGGTGCCAGATCAGGGTGTGGGTAGGACAAACGCATGACCTTTCAAGGAGAAAAACCTATGTAAAGGTGACTTTTTAACTATTTAAATCTAATTTAATTACATTTTTTAAAAACTAAATGTTTAAAATGCTGTTTTTAACCTTTTTCATCGTGTAACCAGTTGAAACTAAATACTTGGATATTTTCGTTTGCAAATTTGTTCAAATTAATCTTTATTGCTGTTAAGCAGAAAGATTTTACTTAATTACTTTTCATACTCAGCCTAACATGCTGTTTTGGTGATGAAACAAATGACTAACATCATCCTTGAAGTACGCCGTGAAGACCATTATATTTTATCCCATGCTCTGTAATCAAAATGAGCTACGTGAAAAAGTTTGCTGCTTAGTGTCGGCCCATGATTCCAATTTCATTGCTTCCCAAAAAGGTAAACTTCAGCATTTAACAGTAAAAATCAGCAATTAAAAAAAGATGTATTGCAATGTTTAGGTCAAATTCTCCATCATGTGATGACCTCTTGTTACACTTTCAAATCTCAGGTGTATCACATTTAAGGTCACACTTTTCACACACTATCCAGAACTGCTCTAATGACTCAGGAGGTGTTTTTTATTCTGAGCAACTCATCAAATGGGACTGAAGCTTTTTGATGTCATGCCATTACCCAAAACATTAAAGTGTGAAATGAACTGTGAAGTTTACAGGCAGCATCTAAATACGGGTCAAGCCTTTTTAACTTTCTCTCATAAATGTCTTCAGTATTTTTGAACAGTTCTGCTATGTGATTAGCGAGGATCTGTGTCCCTATAACGATGACAGGACAGAGCCTGTGGCAACTGATGTTTATTCAACAGTGATTGATATTCTCATTATCAAGATTATCTCTGAGCTCACCATTTCATTTGTCGGGGAGAGGTGATCCCTCTCACATGCTTCGGCCTATGTGATATGTTGTATTGCATGCAGGCAAAATGTTCTGCTGATCGTTTTTCTTTTTGAAAAAATAAAGATTGTAAAACCATTTTTGAGAATTTGTCTATTTCTTTGTGAGAAATTTCCTGTACTCAATTCCAGCTGTCAAGTATAGTAGTAATATATATTAGTGTGGAAACCCTGCTAGACTTTTCCAGAATCTATCTATGCTATCTATTAAAAAATACACATTTTGATTTGTTAGTAAAGAACGTTTTCTTTCAAAACCTTTTCTTTTTATTACAACTGTTCCCTCCTTAGTTATTTTTAATCTCTGTACAAATAATTTATTATTTGGATTTGCTCTCATGGATGGCTTTAGAAAAAGTTATCATTTATAAACACACAATACTTCAGTTTTTCCCCTGAAAATAACATGAAAACAAACAATATCTTAATCGCATCAACAATAGCAGTATCCTATTTATGTCACTGATGGAGACATTTAAAATAAATTCACTGTAAAAATCATCCCCTACAGTCATCAATGGGGAAACATGGTAATTCATGAATGGCTGTGCTAGAATAAGTAAAAAATGGCATCAGTTAACCAATTATTCATAGCTTTTCAAACTGGTTCATTTGGTTTTGGCTCATTCAGACTGCCCAGAAACAAATGAATGAATAAATAAGGGCTGATCTCCTTTGACAGACACTATTAAAATACAGGAAACTGTTGTGTGGCTGTCACATCATAATTTGCTGCCTCTTAAAAAGAGCACAAGACTCTAATTAGACTGGCAGGTGTGTCTGTCTGCACAGGCAAATAACAAACTCCCTTTTCGTCGGGTTACTGTTGGAATAAAAACGTTCAATTCACTTCTGGGAACAAGACGTTTTTATGCCCGAAAATGTATCTCTCATCTTCTGTGTGTCATTGCTGCGCGCCATTTGTGAATGTGTCTGTCCAAACTCTGAGGTGAAATATATTTATAGGAATTCTTTCACAGTTATCAATAACAGAAACATGGATTATTAACCACAGTTGTCATGGTAGCAACAGGATAAACATATTTGCTGAAAACCAACAAATCTGATGCTGAGAATTAAAAAAAATCTCAAAGAAGAAGAGTCCTTTTAGTGAAAAATAAAACAGCAAACCACACAATCCAACCTCATATCAGAGTGGAAGATTTTTGCATCAAGAATTTCATAAAGAATGAATGATTCGGGATCTTTACAAATGGAAGAAGTCTCATATGGAAACATCAGATACAACAAATTGTTGTGAATCCGTTCAGCATCTTCATGTTGCACCAAAACATCTTTGAACAGTCAATGAATATGTTGAATACATAATGAAAACAGACTTCTCCAAAGTCCAGATGGGAATCTGAAATGTTTTATTTTACACTGCTAATACATTCATTTTAGAGTTGTCACTAAAAGCTGAGAAATCGACTATGAAAACTAGTCATGAAACATGTTTACAGAGAAGCTTTTGAATTTTCTCCATACTTTCTGACAGGAAAGATGTTGAAAATGTCCAAGTTTTATTTTCACAATAATTAATACTAGATAAGTTCTGGTCAATATAAAATTCAAATGCAGAGTCAAAAATTCAAAATAAACATTGAAAAAGTTACAATAGTTTTTCAGGGAAATAATTATGTGTTTTCACTAGATTTATTCAGGTGAAGAAATACTGTGTGGTGTTCATTTTTAATGACATGTTGAGAAATAAATTCTCTACTTTACGTCTGTGTACATATGCTAACTATTATCCATGTGCTAATTACAGTTCTTATAGCTTACAACAGAGATTGTGATTTAAGGTTTACTTAGTGACCCTGATTCCAACAATTCCAACAGGGCCTGACAGTGAGCTGTAGCCTCTTTCAAGTACCAGAGGAGAAAATCCTGAGTAAACACAGAGATATGCAGCAGTATGGATCTAAGTGGTAAAACCTTTTACCTCAGTGGGAAGTTAATGCAAACAAAAAATTATCTAATTTGATAAAAAAAAAACTTCCAGTCAAACATTGTGCAATAAACACCCTCAGGATTTTTCTCAAATTTCCTTCTTTTGGAGCTGCAGATAAGCAATGCTTCCAGTGTTCTCTGATGTTTGGATCCTCTTGGTTCTTTGACGTGCAGCCACAACATTAATCAAGCGTTCCCTCTCCTCCTCTGGTGAGATGCTCCCACTTCTGCTGGCAGCAGGACAAGGCCATAGGATGATCAATCCACACCTACTGGAACGGTGTTCTTCTCATTAAGCTCTGCACCCTTTTTTCTTCAAAGATACACTTGCTCATTGCAGCCAAAAAACTCCAGGCTATTTTTACGCTCTCACTCGAGCGATTGTTTTCAAACATCATCAGGCATGCTCAGATCTTCTTCTGCAATATTCTGATGCTGAATCTTCTGGTGAAGACAAAGAGAGATTTTATAATGGTGACTTGTCCGTATGATGGTCATAACTTGAGTGAGTTTAGGTTGTCATGCAAAAGAAACTAAGCAGTTGAACTTGAGACTAAAAACATTTTTTTTGTACCTTCTCTGTTTTTTTCTGACAAAACAGATAAAATTATAATTGTTAGTACCAGCTCTTTGATCCATATTTGACTCTAACATTTTTTTTCCAGGTTTTACGTGATAACATTAGAACTAATGTTAGGTTATAATTTACACGGAAACCCTGATCAGCAGAAGATAATGTCATGGGGTTAAACTATAGTTTGCGTATAAACCGAAACAGTGAACTAAACATTTACGGCTCTGTTCAAATGTCTTTGGTCCACCATCAAATGTTTGACCAAAACTGTCTGTAATTACAAGTCTGCACCTTCAGAGACTGAATGACCAGAATGTACAGAATGTGTTTGCTGGCGACGTCTGTATTTATGCCTCCATTCATCTGTAGCATATACAGTATCTGTGCATTCCAGTTCAGACAACCTTCTACTCCCCCTCTCTACACACATGCACAGGTGATTTTACAGGCATTACAAATGCATTAAGGGAGGGGAAAAGTCAACCTGCAAAGCCATTTGACCCCTGGAGTCCACAGGTCACGACAAAGAGCTCCTGAGGACGGAAGACGAGATGATCTGAGATGTAACATGCTTTTGAGAAAGGCAAGAGCAACACCTTGAACTGAGACTGAACCCTGAGCTCAGTTGTGACTCCATTTATCATCTTAGCTTCAGCTTAAACGGAGATGATAATACATAACGGCTGGTCTGAATATTATTTACTCCAAGTTTCAAATCAAAAGTAGCTGAAAGCACCCAAGGTAATTTCCCGAGACTTACAAGATGTGCAATCTGCGCTAATTTCAGTGTTTTAAATGGAAAGTCAAAACACAGTTGAACTCAAGGGTGCAGAATCAAATTAAACCGAACGACTATACTAGAGGACGGGACCCCTGCTGGGATGCTTTCAGACTCGGAGCAAGTATGTGTTTAAACAGTCTCTTTGAAGCTAAATGTGAAATGATTAAGTCCACTTAGAAGTCTGCATGGATCTTCAGTGTGTGTGTGTGTGTGTGTGTGTGTGTGTGTGTGTGAGTGTGTGTGCATAGACTTCTTTGAAGATGGTACTCTCGTATGAGTTGAGGAAGACCTCTACAGCAGCGCTAAGTGGAGGGTGCAGCAAACTATAAAGATCCCAGATAAGTGTGTAAATGTGTATGTGTGTGTGCAGCACAGGCAGGGCTTGACATGACTTGCAGTCCCAGCAGAGCTGACGCCAGCCGCTTGTTCCTGACTGTCTGTGTTTGTCCTGAATGACAGCCCAGAGGCGGTGCATGAGAGTGTGGTTTGGTGGAAAAGAAATGTTTCATGTTTGACGGGAACCACTAAGAAAAAGAAAAAAAAAAGGCAGCACCCAAGAAATCACCTGAAAACCACCTGAACCCGGTCTGACAAAGTACAAAGTGTGGAGGAATTTGTGTGAGAGGGAGATAATCAAAGAGCAAGAAGAGCATTGACCCAGATTTTTTTTTTTTTCTGAATGTATTTTACACCTTCACCCAACCTGCCCTGATGGATGATAATGCAAAGCCGGAATTTTGGGTCGCACTGTGCATCCAATACACAGATTATTCGTCCCATTTGAGCTTTGCTTTCAAAACCGCACATATTTTCAGCCAAATCTTGAGAGTGTTTCGCCTTTCCTGGTGGAATAAATTAACAGTTTGTTGCATGCAATTAGCATGAAAAAGCAAGCAGCTCCTTTCCAGTCAATTTAACATCAAACCATCACTCAGTGCTTTTCTTAACCCCTTTCTGCCTCTGCTCTCCCAGCCCCTCAATTTTAGGACAGGCTTTGTGGAGAGGTGAAGCGCAATGAGTGGGAGGAGCACTAGTTAACCAGGAGCATAGCATGGATGATGAGTGTGTATGTGAGTGTTTGTGCCTGGCACCATGCATATGTACGCATGGCTGCGTAGGTTTGCACTGAAAAGATCTTTAGCCTATAAAGTTTGATGGTAAATTTATGTAGAGACAAACAAAATACATACACACACACACACAAAAGGCCAAAACTGGCCTACAGTATAATGGCAAAAATCAACACAGATGGTCTTCAGGTAAAACAAAAGTTGTGATGTGAATTTTTGATATTTGATAGCTTTCAAAAATCAATCTGAATGGACAGAGAAGCTATTAAACTAGAAGTGCCAGCAGCCAGTTAATTCAAAAGTATTTCACTGCTATGAGGGCTCCAAAAACACATCATGCCAAATTATTACTGACATGTTTGTTTTGACAAAACAGCATCTGTGTCTGGTCAGGTGTCAGCTTACCTTGTCAACCTAACACATGCTTCAACTCTATTTTATTTTCATCCGAAGTTCAGGAAGCTTTTAAAACATTTTTTTCTGCAATCTTTCCCAAACTTTTCCAAACCAAAACTTAAACTAAAACTCAAAATAATTTTTTAAACTATTAAAACTGGCTGTTAAGCTTCTAGACTGAAGTTCACATCAGCTGCTTGCAACTTTACTTTAGAAGAGATTTTCATATCTGATAATAACATGTAATAGTAACTGCAGTAAAATAATTTGGGAGAAGTACTGATTTCTTTTCTAAAGATTTTAAATTTTAAATTTCTTTATTTCATTTTTTGCTGATAGTGCTTGTTTTGATGACAAATGTTTAATATCTTAAACCAGCTAAGGTAAGAACTGAGACCTGTGTGTTTTCACTCTCATTTGCAGATCTGTTGGCTTGAATGTTTGAATGGTGAGGTGCAGCATTTAATACAGAAAGAACCCATTATCTCTCTTTTGTTGGTTTTATAGCTGCAGAAAAAAGTCGCTGGCTCTTGGGAGAGGATGCACTCTTCATGAACTTTTCCAGTTTAGCTTTAGAAATCTTTGGTTCCGATTATGAGTCTTTGAATTTTTGACAAGCCTTTACAACAGGCGAAAAAAGAAGTTGATGAAGACCTAAAAATGTAACAAAACTTTAAAACGAAGACAGAAAGAAGAAAGAAAAAGTAACACTGACGAACATGTCAGCATAAAAAATCTGACCAGATTTTGACTTCAGAAACCACGGCACAGTTATCTGCCAAGGCTGGTTGCCTTCCAGGTACAGATAGCAGAGACAGACCTCCCAAACAGCCTCTGTGGTGGGATTTGGAGAGGGGGGGGGTCTACTCAATCACTACCAGCCTCAGACAACAGATGGACCGCCGGCCGAGAAGACACACACACACACACACACACACATACACAGGATGACCTAGACCCCCCAACATTGAAGTAGCAGTGATCAGATGCAGCAAGTCCATCCATCAATACTGAAAGAGAAAAATGACGTCTGGAAGTGTATGATTATGCTCCTGGGCTTCCACGCATCAATCAGCGGGCACACGTACACTAAACACGGAGGAGATGCGAAAAACTTGAAAAATGATCACGGGTGAATTAATCTCCTTGTCTGAGCGCTGTGTGGGTCTGTGTGTGCGCTGGTGAAGAGGGATGAATAGTGTTATTGGTGAAAAGAACGGAGATCACGGTCAGAGCAGGATTTAATCAAGGAGAGAGACTTGCAGGAAGTTTGTGTAAGTGAGTTCGGTTCACAGGAGTGTACTTGTTCAGCGGTTCATGCTGCAGGTGAGCAGAAAAAAATAGTGAAGCAGCTTTAAAGAGTCCAGAGAATGAGAGTGATGTTGGTGACCATGTTTAGCTGAATGTAGTTACAGTATGTATGTCAGGAAAAGATTTAGGAATACATTTACCTTAAAGGAGAAGTCCACTTTTTTGCAAGTGGGGCCTTAATTGTGATGTAAACTGAAGTGTACTGGACACCTATGGTACTTTTTGGAGATTTGGATCCTTCCCTGAGATATTTGTTTC